>JAIUZE010045641.1:0-56215 GCA_022085475.1 Heliosperma pusillum | reverse complement strand
CACACCTGCATCTCCTAGTTTAAATAAAGTCATGTCTCATGCTGTAATGTCTAATTCTGCTGATATTTGGCATGCTAGGTTAGGTCATTTGCCTTTGTATAAGCTCAAGAACTATGATTTTTGTAAGCTCTCTGAATCTAATAGTAATCAAATTTTGTCTTGTCCTACTTGTGCTAAAGCTAGACAACATCGTTTTTCATTCCCTGCCAGTCACATTCAGACCACCAATTCTTTTCAACTACTCCATGTAGATCTATGGGGTCCCTATCCCATTCAGACTTACAATGGCCATAAATACTTTCTTACCATTGTAGATGATTTCACCAGGACCACCTGGGTTTATCTTTTGTCTTCAAAGAGTAGTGCTTTTGACTACATCAAAAACTTCATAGTCTTTGTTAAAACACAGTTCAATCACACTGTACAAATTCTGAGGTCTGACAATGCCTTAGAACTAGGTTCCAGCAACATCACTAAAGATTACCTTTCCTCTAATGGCATCATTCACCAAACATCTTGCTCCCACACACCTCAACAAAATGGAGTGGTAGAAAGAAAGCATAAGCACCTACTTGAAACTGCTAGGGCACTAATCTTTCAATCCAATCTCCCTAAAAAGTATTGGGGTGATTGCATTCTTACAGCCACCTATATAGTCAACAGAATTCCCTCAAAACTGTTAAACAATAAATCTCCTTATGAATTACTTTTTCACAAAAAACCAGATTTACACCATTTAAGAGCTTTTGGATGTCTTTGTTATGCAACTAGTCCTAAACCAAATAGAGGTAAACTTGATTCAAGAGCTACATTGTCATTGTTTTTGGGCTATCCTTTTGGCAAAAAGGCTTACAAATTACTCAATTTAGAAACCAGACAAACTTTCATTTCTAGAGATGTTGTTTTTCATGAAACCATATTCCCTTATGTGTCTACATCTTATTCTCATTTTCTTCCATTATCTGATTCTTCCCACCATTCAACTGATATATTCAGCCCTCCCTCTTCATCCACTCCCCACACTGCTGTCATTCCAGCTGAATCTGCACCATTAAGAACACTCCCACATCATCACCCATTACCCACATCATCACCCACATCATCACCCATTACCTCTGAGTCCAATCCAAGTGTTATCCCACTTAGACACTCCACTAGAATCACTTCCTTTCCTTCTCACCTCAAGGACTTCCAATGTCCCACTAGCAAACCCAAGTCCACATGTATTTCACATGCTACTTGTGCACACACTCTCACCTCTCTTTGTATTCTCTCTTCCCCTTCTCCTATTGATTATGTTTGCTGTAATATTACCACTACTCCTGTCCATAGCACACATATGTTGTCCACTATCCAGGATCCACAGTCTTATGAACAGGCTGCAAAGTTTCCAGAATGGCAACAGGCAATATCAGCAGAGTTTTCTGCACTTGAAGCTAACAACACATGGACTCTTGTTCCTCTTCCTCATGGCAAGAAATCCATAAGTTGTAAGTGGGTGTTCAAAGTTAAGCACAAAGCAGATGGCTCTATTGAACGCTACAAAGCTAGATTAGTAGTTAAGGGCTACACTCAGAAAGAAGGGATTGACTACACTGAAACTTTTTCTCCTGTTGTGAAAATGACAACCATCAGGAGTTTAGTAGCTGTAGCTCTTAAGAAAGGTTGGTCCTTGTCTCAGCTTGATGTTAACAATGCATTTCTGCATGGTGACTTAGATGAGGATGTTTATATGAAACCCCCCACCAGGCTTACTCCTCACTAACCCCTCCTTAGTCTGTAAACTCCAGAAATCTCTTTATGGGTTGAAGCAGGCTTCCAGGCAATGGTATGCTAAACTCAGCTCAGCTTTGAAATCCAGAGGTTACACACAGTCAATGAATGATTACTCTCTCTTCTCTAAATCTTCAGCCTGCTCAAGTGTTTATGTTGCTGTATATGTTGATGATATCCTCATAACAGGGGCTGATTCTGCAGAAATCAATTCCCTTAAACAGTTTCTGGACCACACATTTAAGATAAAAGATCTGGGTTCTCTCCATTACTTCCTGGGATTAGAGTTTGTTCACATACCTGGGGGTATGGCTATCACCCAACAGAAATACCTTCGAGAGTTACTTACTGAATTTGATTGTCTCACTCAGACACCAATGACTACACCTTTACAAACCTCTCCCAAGTTGTTCTCCACCTCAGGGGAAGCTCCTCCTGACCCTACTCCTTATAGGAGATTAATAGGGAAGATGAATTTCCTTACTCACACCAGGCCTGACATTTGCTTTGCTATTCAGCACCTTAGTCAGTTTCTCTCAGCTCCTACCAATGAACATTGGAATGCTGCTATACATCTACTCAGATACTTATCTGGTGCACCTTCTCAAGGACTTTTCCTCAATGATTCTCCAGAATTCAGCCTCCAAGCTTTCTGTGATGCAGACTGGGCTGCTTGTCCTCAATCCAGAAAGTATGTCAGTGGTTTTGTCATCTTCCTGGGTGGGAGTCTTATTTCCTGGAAGTCCAAGAAACAACAAACCATATCTCTCTCCTCTGCTGAGGCTGAGTACAGGTCTTTGCGTAGAGTTTCAGCAGAACTAGCTTGGCTGACTCGTCTCTTATCAGAGTTGGGTGTTCCCAACATTACTCCAGTTTCTGTCAAGTGTGATAGCCAAGCTGCTATCCATATTGCAAGAAACCCAGTCTTTCATGAGCGGACAAAGCACATAGACATTGATTGCCACTTTGTCCGTGAGTGTTTGCTCAATGGTTTAATATCCTTGTCCTATATACCTACCCTTGAACAACCTGCTGATCTCCTCACAAAGCCGCTTTGTGGCATTCTACATCATGGTCTCCTCAACAAGTTGGGAGTGTTTACATCACCCTCCAACTTGAGGGGGGATGTTAGACTATCAACAAAACCAGATTAGCCAAGAAGTTTGTTAGAGGTTGTTAGAAGTTGTTACTCTAGTTTGTTAGATGATACTTGTATATAAATATCACACATACACTGTAATTATTCACCAATTCAATACAATAAACTCACATTCTATTTACTCTGTTTTTCTCTCAATTCTCTCTGTTTCTTCTTCCTTTGCAAAGCTTGAATAATCTACAACAATGGAGTTCATTTCCAGATTTCGACAGAGACTAGAAGATTAGTAAGTCAAAAAACACAAATTCTCATTTCAGATGGGACGAGCTGTTTGAAAGTTTCAGACGGGTCAATCTCCCTCACAAGAAAGCAAGTAGGACAAGTGGGGGGATAATTCCACTTGCCCCACTTTCTTTCTTGTGAGGAAGCTTGACCCTTCTAAAGCATTTAGACGAGTCGCCTCGTCTTAAGTAAGACATGCTGGTCAAAGAAACTTGCAAGGAATCTTATTGGTTTCATCCTACACTAAGCATCCATTAGATCAACACACTTGACAAACTTTATACTTTCCTTTCATCAAACTCCTTTCAAAAGAATATACTTCTCTCCATAATATAGATCAAGTTAAACACAAAAAAATATCATTTAGCACAAATAATTTCTTTTTTACTAAACAATCAAACAATTTTAGAAATTGGTTCAACTTCTCACATGTTGTTAAGCAAAGTTATAGAGTTGACGTGTTGTTTTCATCATTGGGGTCATAAATTGGTACTTTAATTAGTTAATGTTCCTTTTCTTGTACTTATATACAAAAATGCAGAAGTAAAATTTGTGCCCGAAAAAAGAATAATAAGTAAAGACATTGGGTTATTATGTAACCAAACAATTCAAAAGGCCCATGTTTTCATCTTATTTTCTTTTATCTCTATTAACCAATAATTATAATTTTGTACATGATTAGTGAAAATTATTTATGCGACTTTAATGATAAGGATCCGATTAAAGAGCAAGATGGGAGGGAGACAATCAAGAGCTACATAAGGAAGAATAAGGAAAGAGCTCGAACAAAAGCTTTCCTCTATTAGAAAAAATGTGTTATCTAACAACAATTTTTGACATCTCAAAAGACTCTTCAAGCAATGGATATCCAATTGCGTAAGGCAACGTAGTATGTCAAGCAATTCGCTTCCACAAACTACGAGGTGGTGTCAGCCATTGCTTGATTAAAAGCCCTGGAAAACAAGGTGGCTAATCTAAAGGTTAAGGTATTATCAAGTTTTTTAGAATAATGACGTAGGAAACAGATGTTGACGCGGGAAAAACTGCAACGTGACATAGGAGCAAAGTTTTTTAGGATGATAGAGCTCGAAAATCGATTTCATTCTTGTATGGTTGAGGTATTATCAAGTAGAATAAGCTTAGAAGTCTCAAATGTTGGTGTAAATGCTCTAAGAGAAAAAGTTAAGTCTTGTGATAAGTTTCATCAAGACATGAGAATGAAATTGGATAAGGTAATAGAGCTTGAGACCCAACTATCATCCATTAATGTTGAGGTGAAATATATTACATTGAGTTTAAAAGTCTCGAAAGAATATAAAGATGGACTTGGAAAGGAAGTCTTAGGCCCTGTTCTTTTCGGCTGAAACGAACTGAACTAAATTAAATGGAGGCGAGCTTAATTGAACTAAACTGAATGAGACCGAGTTGAAGTGAATAAAGTTGAAATAAAACTTAATTTTGTGAAGAGATTAATTGAACAAAGGTGGCAAAAGTTAAGCTAAACTATGTTGAATAGAGTCGAGCTAAAATAAAACGAGCTGAAATTAAGCTGTAAAGAACACGGCCTTAGCACACAAAAATTAAATTGCATAACATGCTCGAACTCGAGAAACAACTTCATTGGACTTCATCTCAAGAAATACTTACCAAAGATTGTTTTGGAGGACGATAGATGAAAATATTCTTAAATAGCAACTTTTGAGTTTTGAAATTTTTCATAAAGATATAGAAATGAAGATGCTACGCGTTATACAATTGGAGAAGGATATTTGTTCGTTATGCAATTGGAGAAGCATATTTGTCTACTAATAGAGGCTTTGTTTGCCAAATCAAGCATTGAATCCTTACAAAATCAAGAAAGGGTTTTGAAAGAACAACTCTTTGATGAGGATAAGTTTGAAGAACAAATGAAGATTACTATGAAGAAAATGATTGATCGAGCTTGAGAATTAAGTGTTTTTCTATTACGACTATAAGTTTTTACTTCCGAAATCATGTGTAAGTATATGAAGTAGTTAATAAAATCCACCGAACTTAGCTAACTCGAGTTCTTGAATTAAATGTTTTTCTACTTCGACTATTAATATTCCGACTTCCAAAATCATGTATAAGTACGGATAATAAATTCCACGGAGCTTAGGCAACTCAAGTTTTTGTAAGTTTCTTAAACTCGATATTAGACATTTCTTATATAAAATCATTAATAGTTTACTCTTAAACTATTTGGACCTTATGCATGCATAACATTAAAACAAAGATAATAAGAAACTTTTCCTTACATTGATCTTATATGAAATGGGCACAAGATTTGGACACCTTCCAAACCTTGTTCTTGAGCTTACATGTTGAGGATGAACTCCAAATTTCTATAGTAGAAACACTCCTCTTGATTGCACCCAAGACAATCCCTTAATACCAATAATATTTTTACTAGATAATATTATTAGTGACCTTAAATTAAAATCTAATCCTAATAATATTACTACAATAGTAATGTATATGAAGATTTTAGATTTTAAACAAAGTATTTCATAAAACTCTTTTATGAGAGATATTGTAGTGAGATAAAGAGATTTTCGTTAGAATGATTTTATTGGGAAAATGAGAACTTAATCTCATGGGGTTTGGGGTGGGTGAGGCCGGCACACACATGCCTTGGGGAGCCCCAAGCATGCTTAACTTTTGTTCTTATCAAAATGCTAGGCCAAGGTCTAGGTATCTAGACATTATGATTGTGTTTTAACAATTAAAATAATAATCATAACTACCTAAAACATACCCATAAAAACGGTACACCCACTTAGAATGGACTCCATTTTATCTTTGTAATTGTTTCAGTTGTAATGTGGTATGTCATGTACCATGCCACATGTCATTTGAATAGATAAATGTATATTTAACAATTTAAATATCATTTCACATTATGTAACAAAATAAATAGTAATTCATAATTACATACATATAAAATGGGTCACATTAAGTCCAGTTAATATAATCTACAACTCTTTGTAATTATAATCAACTAATTATTCTAATCTCAAATTGTTTCATAAACAATAATCAATTTTAGTAACTAACATTTTAATTACAAAATTGCCTCTTATTTAATCTCATTACAATAAGACATAAAATTTCACTCACAAATAAAATTTGTTCAATTTAATGATTTAATTAATCTGTATTGATACACAATTAATTAACTTTACAATTAAGGGAATGGTCCTATAGGTGTGACCTTAAGGGATCAACTGATCACCACCGTCATACGACAGTAACGTCAAGCTCTAGCAAGCCAATCGTTACCGATTAATGTTGACCAGTTGACTATAATATCTTTCATCCCTTTGTATTCTTATTATTGAGATTTAATTATTTAATCGCACTATTGTTGAGGACACATACTCCAACAATCTCCCACTTGTCCGAGACAAGTTTGCGTCACCAATTCTCTTGTCCTATTACAATCTCCCACTCAATGCAAGGTATCTTGCAGGTCGTACTTGCATATGATCATATCAAGAGTGGTTTCCTCGATCTGGAGAGTAACTGTCTGACCGGACTTATCTACCATAGATACCTTCCGAGCGTGGCCACGCATTTTCAGCTTACTACTCCTCGAGTGGCCTTGAGATTTTAAAACAACCCTGACAAGGGGTGGACAATTCCTATCGCACTATTCCCTTCGAATAGCCACAACTCATCATGACCCAAAAGATGCCTTTTTAACCCCAGTTACGAAGGTCGTAGAGCATAAATCAAAGTCACTCTGAAACTGTGTCATCTTAGGCGAATAGTCTTTAGTCAAAGAATTGACTCAGAAAGAATACTATAGTAGCTCTTACCACGACCAGACTACAAGAATTGCTAGAACTCTATAAGCGGTCACTGTCCGACAGATTATCCCTTACAGTCTGTCTATGTGATCGACTGATCATCCCTTATGACCCTATGGCACTTGAACTTTCCATCAATCGCATCATACTCTCGTCACTTGGAGACGTCACCTCATATAAGCAACTAGGGGTTAATGTTATGTTAATCCAGTCCACTTTAATAGGGTCCAATATTGTCTCTACAACCCATTTGAACATAACAAAGCACAAAACGAGTTTTAGAAACTCAAACGATAAATGTGATTATTATATATGAACAATCAACACAATGTTATTGCTTCATATCATATAATCTAAAGTTTATTTCGTCCATGACAATTCATGACGATCTTATTAATTGCAATAATGGCTTGGGTAGTGAATATTCCATATATTCATTCATTCCAACCTTGTGAATTGCTTTTTCCTTCCATCCAACGTTATTCCTAATAACATGAATTCATTTATGTACATGTCTAGATCTCTATCTAGTGTTGGGCTCTTTAACTTGAAAGATGCTTCCACTCGTTATCATGATAATTAATAGGTATTTAGGTGAGAGGATCTACCATTAGTTCCTTGTAAGCCACCTTATCCTTATCATAATGTATTAGGTCTCTATTTGTAGCATTTATAATGATTGACTCTTCAATCATCTTTTTAGTTATTCGCTTCTAGTATAACAAAGGTACGCCTAGGATTTCGATAAATCCTAATAAGTTTGGAAATTTTGGTTTGTGTAACCTTTACCACATATCCAAATTTTCTCTACCAAACACAAGAATGAATCCCTAGTTCTCCTTGAGAACCCTATGGATGTTCTTGTAGGCTATCCAATGACACTCATGTGGATTTATTTGTTATAGGCTGTCATGCTCACAGCATACAATTCATTTAGGTATGTGCATGTAATGACATACATGATTGGTCTCATGTGATCAACAACTCTTAGGTTCAGTGAATGATTATGACCCCTTCATTGTGGTCCCACTTTTATCAACATAAGTAACCTATTTAACTTGTTGAAATAGATAAAGGATCTTATCGATATAAGACACTTTTCTAAATGCCAAGCTAAAATCTTCTATTCCACAATAGATTTTGATTTTAGTGTACATGTTGCCCTCTTTCATCCAACATTGATATCCAGCCACTCCTTTCAAAAAGATAATATGAATACGTCACTCATAATGTGTGATACGTCTTTCACATGGAAAACAATTTCTCCCACTGAACTTCATGTCTTTACGTGACTTTAACTCCCTCTGAACTTCATGTCTTTACATGACTTTAACTCCCACTGAACTTCATGTCTATACATGACTTTTCGACAATTCGAGTGAAACTCTTCTTATATCTCATAATAGAAAAGATCATTATAACCTCTAGTAAATACCTTAGGCTATTGTCATTTACACATCCCATTCCAAATCCATATTTGGACATGTGGCTTTGTTGTGTATCTTGTACACACCAACTAAGAGGTATTTTACTGATGATATGGATCTAAGCATAGTTACGCATTAACTTAGCTTTTGCAGACATTTCCATGTCTATCCATGCAACCATAATTGGACACCTCCAATTAAAACATCTTCATGTTTATAGAATGATTTGGACAACTCCAAATACATCATTCCTTTGCATAGATTCTATTTATAATTTATTTTCATAAGTCTCTAATGTTAGAAAATTAAATTTTAAAATTTCTAGGTACTTCCACTTCATAGATCATAATCTTATTATATCAAGAACATTTTTTTTTGTCTCGTCACTAGTCGAAGGATTCACCTAAGAACGCTCTCTTTTGGTCTCCTTACTAGTCTTGAGTCTAATCTAAGAACATTTTCTTTTGGTTTTCTCACAAGTCCCCAAATAATTTTTACGTTGTGGCTTATTTTCTCCCACTTTATCTTTAGAAAATACAACTATTTTCTTTGAAGATAGCCTTATGAGCCACAAACAGTTTTGTACTCATACTCGTGAGGGAGGTAGAAGTAACACAACATGACCTTAAGTGATCTATTAAAGACTTTATCGTAAAGACATCGAATCTTAGCTTCGAAATAGACTAGTTTTATAAGCTAAAGAGGTGAACTCATATTCATGTCATTTACTATCTTTATAAGTGGTGTGGCCCATTGGTTTGGTAGATTCCCTTTTTGAGTTTAATAGCTCAATTTGACTTAACAATTTGATCTTTCAAACTAAGAATCGAATTCTTAACCTTTTATTATAATGATTCAATCATCATAATACTAATATGATCAATTTGAGTCTATATAATTTATGTTATTAGTGCAAGTAGAGTATAATGACAAGTTTTAGAACTAAAAAGTTTCAACAAACCGAGTGACTTGGGTTGAACACCAAGTCACCAAATATTCAATTACAACAAGTTGTTCTTGAAAATAAATCTTCCATGTTCAACAAGGAAATTAATAAGATCAAAACAACCATAATACAATCAAAAGGGGAGACAATCTCGAGGCCAAGCTTACTTAGGTCTTCAACCATGGGTGGCTACCTTAACTTCCCTTGAAGAACCTTCTTAGGATTGCTTGTCCTTGCCTTTATCCTTGCTAGGATGCCCCAATTACAATAAAAAGGGTAAAATCACAACTCGTATCTATATACCAAAGTTGAGATCATAACATAAATGATAGGGATGAAAAATTACCAACTGAAACAATCTTTCCAGCTTTGATATCTCCTAGATATTTAGGGCAATCCCTCTTCCAATGCCCTACACCATTACAATAATGGCATTTGTCCTCAGTCGAGGCTCCCCTTTGTGGTTTGGGAGAGCTATTCTCAATAGCTTTTCCCTTGCCTTTGAAGGTTGAGGGCTTCTTCCCATTATTACCACCCTTTTTGAACTTCCCTTACTCCTTTTATTAATATGGAGTACATCCTTGGAGGTGCTAACACTTAGCCCATGTCTCTCTTGGCTTGCACAAGCATCTTGTGCAATTCATGAAGAGATGTTTTCATGTTTTGCATATTATAGTTTACCCTAAACTGCACATATGCTTTGATTTTCCCCAAGGAATGTAAGACTCGATCGATAACGAGTTGTTCGGGAATGGTCACCCCTTGCAATTTAAGAGTCTTAACATGCTCAATCAATTTGAGTACATGGGGGCTAACTTTTGGCCCTCTTTTAGGTTCATGTCGAAAAATGCGGAAGCCGTCTCATATTGTATGATCGTAGGAGCTTGTGAAAACATGGTCACAAGCTTGGCATAGATCTCATAGGCCGTGCTCATCTTTATGGCACTCCTTTGGAGATCGGCCTCCATAGAGAAAATCAAAACGTTTTTGATCGCGGCGAACTATTTGTGGTAAGCCTCATAGGCTCGCCTTGCGGCGGCGGTTGACCTTTCATTAGGTGTTTCGGGAGAGGCTTTGGTAAGGTAACGAAGCTTGTCGTCACCTTCCGCGGCCAAGCGGAGTTGCGCATCCCAATCGGCAATATTAGCGCCATTCTTTTCTAACTTGCATCTATCCATGAAGGATCGAAGTCATGAGACATTCGTGAGAGTTGGAGCATAGGTGGTGGTGGATGAATTAGCATTTGTCATTGCGAATAAACAATATTAACTACAAATTTTTAGACATAAAGGAAATGTCAACATTTATCATTTTTAAATACTTGTAAACATTTTAAACAAGTTTTAACATTTAAATAGTGACCTCTACCCAACTATTATAAATGATTCCGAGATCCAAATTCATATCAACTTGGGCACGGTGAGCCGATTCATCCCTCATTCACATAATTCGGTGGATTAACTCTTTAATCGATTCTACATTAGAACTCTCGGTCGATAATATTACTTTAATATTTATCTTAAGACCGGAACACATGCGGCTACGGTCGCGAATACTTCCGTTGAGCTCAATCCAAATTTCGAAATAATAACCTTTACTACCCCACTTACCCAACGTAACAAGTTTAGCACCCCGGTGAGCCGAGCTTTACTTCCTTGCGAAATTGGGATTCATGGGTTCTATGATTTGGTAAGGCTTGATCTCAATTATTTATTATGAGAGGTCATGTCAACTTATTATCTATCTCGTTTAAGTGAACTAAATCGATGAATTAACTATAATTTTAATTGACACGGTCGAATACTCGATAAAATATGCATGTCATGTTATGGCGATTTGGCAATGCATGCAAAACATATTAAATAAAATGCAAGCATAAAATAAAACTCCTCGTATGGCCTTTTCTAGAATAGAAAATCATATAATCTATTACAAATTCGGAAACCAACTCCTTTGGTCCTTTGAACTTCATAATCACGCCACCCAAACTCACTGTCTCTCTTGGAACTCTTTTCTGAATGACACCGTCTTTGGGAAACTCCGGTTTTACAATTAGTTACAAAATATATAATAAAATTAAAATAATTTCCTATTATACATTTGTAAAAATAAAATAATACAATAAAAGTGATACGAGATCACATTAAATTACAACCGAATCAATATTCCCTTACATTTCGGGCAATATCGATTAAAACTAAGGCCATACAAGGATTAAATTACATAATTCCAAATTAGATAAACCAAAATATGACATTCATAATAAATATGCAGCATAATAATATGTATAAAACTTGCTCATTTTAAATGTCAAATCGCTCTATTTAACGGTTTATATTGATTATAACCCGGTTTTACGGAAATGCGTGATAATAACTTGAAAATCACCAAACAATGCTTAAATCATATTTAAGTCCAAGTTAATTATCCCAACTGATTTAGGACTCAAAAATTAGTCATCACTCAATTTTTGACAATAATTCAACTTGTTGTTATTTAATTGCTCATCATTAGACTTCAAAATCATATTTTAATCAAATAAATCCAATTTTAATTACAATAATCTCAAATTTTGAATTTTAAATTTTTGTACATTCTGGAACATTTCCATGACACTCATAATGTCAAAAACCATGGTTAAAAATTTCGAATCGTTTTTGAGAAAAATCGGTTGCGCTTTATCGGTTTGATCAAATAAAATACATAAAGCATATGAAAATTAATCAAATTAAATTTTCAACTTAAGATATGAAATTGGGGATATTTATGCAACCAGGAATAATTTTCTCATAACATAAAATTTATTTTAACTATATTTTCTAAATAAGTCACTTTTTATGCCATTTTTACATTAAAAATTCATAAATCATGACAAATCACATTAGTCTCAAATTTTTCAGTCTAACAAGAAAACATGCATTTGATAGCATACTAAATTGTCATGGTCAGATTCAAAGCGGAAGTATATTTAACCATTTAACGTTTATTTATTTCAATTTATCATATAAAAATCATAAACTATACGAAATAAGTCCACTTCACACGAAATTTTACATACACTAAGGAAAATATATTTTTGATATTGTGTAAAACTTTCACGGTCAGAAGATATGTCTAACTATTTTTAGCATTTTAAACATCATTTTACTCATTAAAATGTAATAAAAACACTAAAAATCATATTTGAGCAATATAAATTTTCATAAATCATCAAAATGACCTAAAATCATATTAGGACCAGAATATATTGACATGCAAATAACTTTGTGATTTTATCTTATAAAACACAAATTACTAGTTTCCTTTAAGTTACAATAACTCGAAAAAACTATAAATCGATTATGCATGCAACAACCAAGGCTTTTGATACCGCTTGTAACTTTCTTAAACTCGATATTAGACATTTCTAATATAAAATCATTAATAGTTTACTCTTAAACTATTTGGACCTTATGCATGCATAACATTATAACAAAGATAATAAGAAACTTTTTCTTACATTGATCTTATATGAAATGGGCACAAGATTTGGACACCTTCCAAACCTTGTTCTTGAGCTTATATGTTGAGGATGAACTCCAAGTTTCTATAGTAGAAACACTCCCCTTGATTGCACCCAAGACAATCCCTTAATACCAATAATATTTTTACTAGATAATATTATTAGTGACCTTAAATTAAAATCTAATCCTAATAATATTACTAAAATAGTAATGTATATGAAGAATTTAGATTTTAAACAAAGTATTTCATAAAACTCTTTTATGAGAGATATTGTAGTGAGATAAAGAGATTTTCATTAGAATGATTTTATTGGAAAAATGAGAACTTATTTTCATGGGGTTTGGGGTGGGTGAGGCCGGCACACACATACCTTGGGGAGCCCCAAGCATGCTTAACTTTTGTTCTTATCAAAATGCTAGGCCAAGGTCTAGGTATCTAGGCATTATGATTGTGTTTTAACAATTAAAATAATAATCATAACTACCTAAAACATACCCATAAAAACGGTAGACTCACTTAAAATGGACTCCATTTTATCTTTGTAATTTTGTCACTTGTAATGTGGTATGTCATGTATCATGCCACATGTCATTTGAATAGATAAATGTATATTTAACAATTTCAATATCATTTCACATTATGTAACAAAATAAATAGTAATTCATAATTACATACATATAAAATGGGTCACATTAAGTCCAGTTAATATAATCTACAACTCTTTGTAATTATAATCAACTAATTATTCTAATCTCAAATTGTTTCATAAACAATAATCAATTTTTGTAACTAACATTTTAATTACAAAATTGCGTCTTATTTAATCTCATTACAATAAGAAAAAATTTCACTCACAAATAAAATTTGTTCAATGTAAGGATTTAATTAATCTGTATCGATATACAATTAATTAACTTTACAATTAAGGGAATGGTGCTATTGATGTGACCTTAAGGGATCAACTGATCACCACCGTCATACGACAGTAACGTCAAACTCTAGCAAGCCAATCGTTACCGATTAATGTTGACCAGTTGACTATAATATCTTTCATCCTTTTGTATTCTTATTATTGAGATTTAATTATGTAATCGCACTATTGTTGAGGACACATACTCCAACAGTTTTTGTATATGTAAACTCAATTAAATAATGAATAAAGGTAATATCTCATTCAAATCATCTCGTCAAGGTTCAAAGTCAGATTATAAATATTACCCTAATAAATTATAACTGTATCATGAATCCATTTTTAAAATGCTCAAAGAATATGTACTTGTCGTTTTGAGTCGGGCTAAAAACTATTTATCAAAATGGTGTCCGCGTAGGCTCGAATTTCACGAACCAATAACACGGAAGAGACATGCCATACGAGGCAGAAGGTTTGAAAATAAAAACAAACACGCAAATCCGAATGGCGTGTCTTGTGAAGGAAACACGTCATTTGCATTGGCGTGTTTCTACAGCTAGTTTTTTTTTTGCCATAAACCCACATACATTGGCTTTTGAAAATGTTGAAGACAGAGATACGCCATCCGAATGGCGTGGCTTGTGTAGGAAACACGCCATTTGCATTGCGGTGTTTCTACAGAATCATTTTTTTAAGAAAAAATTCAATACCTACCTTATTAGTACTTAATTTCATAAACAAGCAAAACAACAAAGACGATTACGCAGTTTTGACACAAAAACCATTGTTTATATAAGATTAAAAAAAAACAATTTTCACACCACATAGAAGAAGCACAAGGGGTTTCCGACTTAGTCTACTTACTAAAATGTCTATTACATTTAATTGCATTTACTAAAAACTATTACAACCGCTTCAAGTCTTCTTTTTCCCACGAAGAAGAGACCACAACTACTTCCCTTTTGAAGGCTTCGGGGTTCCTTGTCCGTTAATGGGCGACATGGAGATATTGGTGCGCCTTGAGCGTCGTGTGAACTCTTGCAAGGTCACATCGTCATCCACCTCCATTGAGTCGAGTGACTCTTGATCCCTTTTTGAACCTTCTTCCCTTTCTTCCACTTCTTCCCTTGGTTGATCGGATGCATGAAGAAGATGCGAATAGCCGACATGTTGAAGAGATTTGGATGATTATTCCCGGATGTTAGACATGAGGGAGCGGAAATAAGGGGGCACCTCTTGAGGCATCGCTTGAATCTCCATATTTCATGTCGTATGGACATTGGCAAACCCGTAAGCCTGAAACAAATTACTACTGTTAAAAATAACATTCTATAAAAGATTTTACTTATTAATTACTAGACATGCATGTTAATAAGACTTAAAAGATATTGAATGGCTCGTAATGGTGCTTGAGCATAAGCTTGTTGGGAAAAAGGACTAATGAATCAACGAGTGCGATCCCGGTACCAAACCATGTAAGGGTCATTGTCAGCCATTTCATTGTTATCCTCAACACCAAGGAAACTAAATTGGTGCCTCCTACCCAACATAGCTATGTAAGGTGAATGTTTTTCCATCTACACTACAAGGATATCTCGGCAAACTGACGGCCCTTCTGACGGAAAAAATACTCCGTCAGTAATTTCGGGAAACTGACGGAATTTTGACGGAAAAATGACGAAAATTTAGTCCTTACGGAAATTTCGTCAGTATCCGTCAGTGCAAAATGGAGCGTTGACTAAACTCAATGGCGGCAAAATTAACTGACGGTCACTGGCGGAATTTCCGTACTAACAATAAATAATGACGGAATTTCCGTCAGTACATATTCTCACATCAGAGTTTGCTTGCCTCTGTCAAACTATCCTATGACGGAAATTCCGTCAGTAAGGTTTTCGAAAACTCGGGAAACTGACGGAATTTCCATCAGGATTTTCTTTAAATAGAAAATCACACCGTCGTCTCCCTCATTCCCCCATTTCGATTTTTTCCTAAAACCTAATCCCCAAATCCGACAACCTTTACCTCGGCTACCACCTCCTATCACCACCTCCGACTTCCACCACCAACTGACGGTATTTCCTTGGTACGTTTTTTTTATCCTTCATTTAATTTATCACTTTTCTCCTTTTAATTTTTTACTCCATCTTTATTTATTTATTTGTTGTAGATCCGACGACGACCACCACTACCTACCTCCGACGACGACCATTGTCACTTGACGCCGCTTCCTTTCACCGTGCTTGCTTATTTTTATCATTAGGTAAAATATTTACCTTTATTTCAATTCCTCCCTCCGTCTTAATCATTTGTTTGTCTTTAATTAACTTAGGATAGTAGCCATTATTGTTATTGATGATGAAATTATTGTTGTTGTTAGTTAATTCCTCCCTCCGTCTTAATCAATTGTTTGTCTTTAATTGACTTAGGATAGTAGCCATTATTGTTTTTGATGATGAAATTATTGTTGTTGTTAGTTAATTTCTTTCTCCGTTTTAATCATTTGTTTGTCTTTAATTAACTTAGGATAGTAGCCATTATTGTTTTTAATGATGAAATTATTGTTGTTGTTAGTTAATTTGATTGTCTTTAATTGATTTAAGATATTAGCTAATTATTGGCTTAATCATGTTCAATTGAGCTAATTTAAATGTTAGTAGCTAATTATTACGTGTGTTGTGAATGTTAAACTTATTACATGTGTTGGTATTGACTTACTACCCGTTCAAAAACTACTCGTTTGGAGTAATTTTTGAATAATCCCCGTTTTGAGACTGTCTTTCTACGTTTCAGGTCACTTAGGTAGTAAACACATAACTTGTGATTTATTAATGAGGAAAGAGTTCGGTAACAATTCCTTTAATGTTCTCTGAATGCATATGTTGAGTAAATATTTATTCAACATTGTGTATTTAGAGAACAAATGGGAATTGCTGCCGAATTTTTTTCTCATTAATAAATTACAAGTGGTGTTTGCTAGTGACTTGAAACGTAGATTGATGAGTTTAGGTTGGAGTGATAAGGACCCAATTAAAGAAAATTAATTTTACTTGTTGACAATTATATATAGATATATATTGATAATAATAAATGTTTAATTTATTGTGTATGATTATTGATTATCATTGTTGTTGATTAAGATAATTTATTTATATCATATATATATTGAAATGTAGATACATAATAACATGAAAAGATTAGAACGACAGTGGATGTATGAAAGATTAGACGAAAAAAAGAAACCCAGGCTGATATATGCAAATGGGGTGAAAGAGTTTATTGAATTTGCGGAACAATCTAGTGAGTTTAAGGATTTAGGCGGTGAAATGAGGTGTCCATGTAAGAAATGCGATAACTTAGCTTTTAAATCGAAAAGGGAGGTTCAAAATCATCTATGGTCGAATGGTTTTACTGATAATTGTTATGTATGGAAGTATTACGGTGAGAAACTGGCTACCGAAGAGAGTTCAAGTAGTATCATAATTAGTGAGAATCCTTACCGGGAGTTGGTTGAAGATGCATTACATGATAATGTTGAGCAAATAATGCAGGCTCGACTTCATCCCGACGACCTTAGCGATGAAGAAGTTCGTTATACCCCACATCCCCAAGTTCCATCCTTTTTTAGAATGTTAAATAAAGCCGAATACCCAGTGTATGAGGGAAGTAGTATGAGTTTGTTGCAAGCGACTGCTAGGTTGGTAGCACTGAAATGTGAGAACAACGTATCTCTTAGATGTGCCAATGGTTTTATGTCGTTCATTAGTGACATTATTCCAAAAAAAAATTAAATGGCGCGCAATTTTCAAAAGATTAAAAATTTGCTTAAGGGACTCCAACTACCCCATGTGAAAATCGATGCATGTCCTACCGGTTGAATGCTTTTTTGGGAAGAAAATGCTAATCTTGAGTAATGTACCAAATGTCATGCCTCTCGGTATAAAGGTAAAACTAATTTAAGTGGCCGGAAGCGAATACCTTGTAAACCACTGACTTATTTCCCGCTTGTGCCAAGGTTACAACGACTATTTGCAACCAAACACATAGCAGGTGCGATGAGTTGGCACCATAAACACTCTCGATTAAGAGAAAGAGGGACAATGGCACACCCAAGTGATAGAGAAGCGTGGAAACATTTTGATAGAGAGCATCCAGAATTTGCAAGTGAGTCTCGCAATGTTCGCCTAGGTTTGTGTACAGATGAATTTTCACCTTATGGCCAATTCGGGAAGTCTTACTCGTGTTGGCCGTGATTGTCACCTCGCATAACTTACCCCCTTGGTTATGCATGAAGAGGCAATTTATGTTCTTATCTATGATCGTTCCAGGTGATAGTAACCCTAAAGCAAAATTGGATGTCTATCTTCAACCGTTGATCAAAGAGTTGAAAGAACTTTGGGAAACCGGTGTGGATACCTACGATGTCTCTAAGAAACGTAACTTTCAATTAAAAGTGGCATTACTGTGGACGATGCCGACTACGCAATAGGAGGGGATGCGGGTTATTCTATCTCGCAATCCTGACATAGGCCATTGGTAAGTGTCTCATATACAGAAAACTTTTATTATCGCTAACTTTATTTTATTATAACTTTTACGCTAACTTTTATTATAACTTTTACTATCGCGTTTGTTCTAATATGTATCTTTTTTAGGTGGGATGACAAGCCGATCAAGCAATACGTTACTTGGTCTTTTATTCGTATCATCGGCCGGGAGTACTTCACCAAATGGAGTGAAGCGAGCCATTACCAACGTAGGCGGATGTACGAATACTTTCAGGTATATTTTATTACGGTTCTAGCTATTACTAAAAAGTATTTGTTTTCATTCAAAACGTGATGATGTACAAATCATGAGAACTCGGTCGATCCGAACTACGACCCAAAGCCCGAATGGCAGAAACAGGTCACGAGGCCGATTACCTCACTTGTTGGTGGCCTCAAATATAACAAAAAAAAAGGCCGGATTGGGTGCCTGAAAGTTGGTGGGAAAACATTAGAAAAAGGCCCGAAAGCGATCCCGAATTTGCCAAGAAGTCCAACATAATCAAGATAAATAGACGGTCGGGTGGCGAGAAAGCTTTGGGCACCCATACTCTAGGCCGGAAGAGTTGTGCAGATGCGTTTAAAGAATTGGTAAGTCCTTTATTTTTTACTTCACAAATTGCATATTAATTATGAAGGATTAATATTGCCGATATATCACTTAATGTTTTTATACTACTTTCAGGTTGATCGTACGCCGTACAAGTTGTTTGAGAAAACAAAGAAAAACAAGAAGGGCGAGTGGGTTAATCCTAGAGCTGCTAAGACAAACGTAAGTTTGTCTAATTATTACTAAGGAGTTTTTTTTTTATATCCAATTTTAATATTATTTATTAGCTTTGTTTTGTTTTTATCACTTAATGTTTTTAATTATACAACCCTTTTTTTGTTTTTTCAGGAAGCTTACACCGAAGAGATGAGTCAGCCAACGCCAACTGGCGAGATCCCATACGAGTTCCATGCATACTGTAAAGCTGCAGATGCATTCGATAAGAAGTCGAGGCTATTCGGGATGGGAGACAAGGGGAAAGAAGTGTGGTATGATCCACCTTGCAACAAAAGTGCACGCACATCTTTTTCCTACAATCCTACTGATTACACTCGATTCGCAAGTGAAAATACTCAAATGAAGGAGCAATTGAGTGCACATGCGCATGAACGAGAAAATGAGCGAGCCGCCCGACTTGACCTTGAAACACAATTACGGGCCAATAAATAACAAATGGAGAGCCAAGCCGAGCAAATGACCGCCATGCAAGCGGCGTTGATGGCGTTTCTTCCCCCAGGCTCGTGCCATTTCCCTCCTGCACGTCCAAGAAACGACAACGCGGACGACGGACACGGCTTTGGACGGGGTTCCGTTACCCCCTTAGGTTATTAACTTATCATCTACTTAAGTTAGTGGTTATGTCAAAGACATTAGTTTTGTCTAAGTTGGCGAATCGGTTGAATTTGTAAGTTTGTAAGAAAGTTGTATGAATTTGTTCAACTTTTTATGTAATGGATTTTTTTTCCAATTTCCATCGATCTTCCGTCTTATTTTTGTTTCCTTTTGTTGATTCCAGCTCATGCGGTCGACGTGTGTATGAATTACCGCTTTGGGTCGACGAATGTACTTTCTGTATTACAGGTTTTGTTGAAATTTTAACCGTTTAAAACAATGCAATAGACGCATTCTGACTGGACAACAGGCTCTTGTTTCCAGCCACTGCTACATTGACTACTGACGGAAATTCCGTCAGTAAATTCAACATTATCTTGACTTTACTGACGAAATTTCCGTCAGTACAGTCAAGTTTATCTTGACTTTTACCTTAAACTGGCTGACGAATCATCCGTCAGTAAACCGTCAGTAAATGTTTTTACTGACGGAAAATCCGTCAGAAGTCAAATTTTTGTTACCATTTGAAGTGACGCACGTTACTGACGGAATTTTGGTGTTTCTGACGGATTTTTTCCGTCAATTTCCCGAGTACGTTTTGTAGTGCTAATTCTTTGTATGGGCACCCTTTTTGTCTATTTTATGCAGCTTTGGTTTTGTATCAGCAGGTTTAGGGATATCTTGTTGCAAGCCAAATTGACGAGGCGCCCTATTAGGCAACTACCACTCAACAATATCGGAGCATATCATAGGTGATACCACGGCCAAATCAACCTAGTCATCATAACGGAAATTAGGCAAAAAAGAGAATATGGCTTGGGAGTAAGGTTGCCATATAAATTGATCCGGTCGCATGGTATCCAAAGCATCCATATACCCAAGTAAAGTGGTTATGGTTGTACCTTGAGGCCTCCTACGATGCACACTCAACCACTTACGACCCAATGAGTCAACTCTTAGTTGGTGTTGAGAACCTAATGGGTGTGGTCCTTGTAGAATGGGTGGGTTTTCGGGCCCCGTGACTATAGGTCGACCAATCGTAATCCGCTCCCATGCCCACAATTGCAATAGGATAAGGGGACCTCCTATGTCTCTTGACTTGATGTTGCTTGCTCTACTTAAATTACAATATAATGTAGTGATAGGCTATCACATACCTAATCAAAGATAAATACCCTATATGCAAATGAATGTAGTAATAGGGGTCGAACACAAGGAGACGGGAGTTGCTAGCAAGTTGTTATGGAGTGAATTCTATCAACGTCGGTTATCGATTGGTTTGGTTGGGTTTATGAAACAATGATAATAATAAAGGAAGAGTCTAGGGAGTTCGGGTCACACATGCAAATTATGTAAATGCTCAAGTCAAACTAGGAAATTGATAATAACGATAATTATTTAGGCTAAAGACACCCACCTCTCGATATTAGTGTCAACCATAGATCGGGTCCTAACGAACTCTCGCTATGGCTAGGTTGATCTACTAACACATGCTTAGTCTAATTCAATTATGTGCCTCTCGACTTATAGAAAGAATTAACGAATATAATCAAGGATTGTGATCAATAATCCAAGACTAACAATACAATGCAAGCATGTGATAGAAACAACTATTTGAAATCATAAAATCTCATTTCAACAATTGCAAATATTATTTATGCATGGCTTCCCTAATTTCCTAGACAAACTAACTACTCTTGCATAATGGTAACTAATCTAATAACAAATGATAAAGTAAACATGATAACTAACTATTAATGGAAATGACAAAGGAAATAACAAAACTATACAAGAAATATAATTATCTCAACAAAGGAAATGAAACTTGGAATTGAAGAATACAGTGGAAACCAAATAACTTGCAAATGAACTTGTATTATAAATTGAAATAACAACTAATGACAACTAAACTATTCTAAACCTAATCTAATGACTAATGACATTGTGTAAAACAGTGTTTTTAAAGTGTAAAATGATGTACAAGATGAAGAGAGAGATCCCCCTAAGTGTCGAGGTCCCTCTCCTTTATATAGGGAGAGGGACTTGAAACGGAAGATTTCACATAGACCAAACCCCGATCGGGGAATGGAAACCCCGATCGGGGTTTCAGTAACCCGACTATATTTGCTTAATTGCTCCATTTAATGCTTTAGCAATCCTAAGCTATGCCTTTAAGCACCTTAATTCTCCGGTTAATTGCATAGTTTTGGGATTCCTTGAGCATCCAAAGGAGCATCCTATGTTGACTTGTGGACTCCTTGCATTGGGCTTCATTTTTGGTTTCTCATTTGCATTTCAATCCATTTCACAAATCTTCATGTTTGGCTTGTCATTCTTCATTCTCACCTTCCATGGTCCATCTTGCTTCCATTAGCTTGTTGGACTTAGGTGCTTGCTATTGTGCTAGGAAAAAGCCTTTAAATGCTTAGATTCCTACAAAATGTAACAAACACAAGCAATACACCTAGAACACGTAATTAGCTCACAAATATACTAAACAAAGTATAATAGTCATGTAAAATCGAGCTAAACTAGGGAGTTAAACTATATATAAAATGGACTCATCATGTAGCAAGAACGTCACTACCCCAAGAGTAATCATCAATGGTGGTCAAATCCCTCAACAAAGGCAAATACAAAACTTGTATGTCATTGTTACTCTTATCCGGGAAAATGACGGTTGTCATTAAGATAAGCAAATAATCTCTCACATATTGATGTAGAACCTCTTCATTTTTTTCTTCCAGAAGACCATTAACATTTTCTATCAACCAACCAATCCTTAAGGAAGCCCCTTTAAGGTCCTCATCACTCGATGTTTTACCTAAGTGTTCATTTATCAATCCTCTCCAATTATATACAGTTGTCCCACTAACAACATCTCCTCTAATCCTTAGCCCCAACAACACTTGGACATCTTGCAGGTCACAGTAGCCTCGCCAACGGTCAAGTGAAAAGCATGGGTCTCTGATCTCCAACTCTCAACCAAAGCAGTTATTAAATCCACATTAAATTTTAAACCTACTACTCTATGAATAAAGTAAAACTATGACTTCTTAATGAAGTCAACTACACGCTCACTTACCAAAAACCCCTTGTGCATTGTTAAGTGTGACCTACAACGAGGGAACCCCTGTCGTCCCCATCCCATATTCCCTTGCTCCGATGTGTTTCTTATTGTGTGAGAACTTCTAAATTCACCGGTCCTGGTTATAGACGGTTTTCCATTGATCATGCACATGTGAAATAATTATTAGATTAACATAGATGATACAATTGTTGCTTAAATTGACTATGTAAATCGACACAGTGTAAGTAGTAAATACCATGGCGATATGTTAATTCTCATGGTGCAAGTTTTTTATTATACCCTATGCCACGACACAAACTACATGACACCTTAGTCTTGCACTTCTCATCCATTTCAATTCGAAATCTTTTACCATGCGGTCTACCTTTTACCCTTCTTTTGAGTTCATCACACACTATTTTAGGCCCATTATAATGGCCTCAATAAGCCTCATCTTTCAAAGGCAAAAACTTGGTAGCATATGACGCTAAGTGTTCTCCTGTTTTGTAGCTAAAGTCCACAAATTGGCGGCTTGCATTTAACTTCATTTTTTTACATACGGCGTACACATGTGAACAAGGGTACTTGTACGTTTGAAACTTGTTACATGCAAATGTTCTCTTTGACAAATCAACGGTGTGCAAATGATTACCACGTGATACATTTCTTGAACCTCTTCGTGTTGTCACTTGGTACAACCCTCCAACATGGTCAAAAGATACAACCTTGTGGTATACCCCTTTTTTGCAATTTTCTTCTAACAATTGTGTGATTTTACTACTATAATGTAGTCCCTTCAATAAACGTTTCCTTGCCTCCTCGCGGCGCTCAACAAAGTATGCATTGACTCTAAAAAAATATACACTGCACAAGTGCGGTGATGAGAAGAAAATGTGCTCCTTTAAGCACATTATTAAATGCCTCCGCCAAGTTAGTAGTCAATATGTCATACCTACGACCACCATCTTGACAAATTGACCACTTCTATATTCCTATTTCAGCTACATAATGTTGTGCATATTCATCTCACCTAGACGACCAAATCTAATGTCAAACTTCTTTTCTTGAAACTGCATAGCCGTTGACCCAAACATATTCTTGACTTGTACATTCCTAAATCTAGTTTTAACATTTGAAGCCAAATGACAAATGCAAATTCTATGTAAAGCATAAGGCTCCTCCCACCCACTACCAACTTCACTCATTGCTTTCATTATCCCCGCATGTCTATCGGATATGACACACAACCCACTTCTTTTGGTGATAAAGAGTCTTATGCAAGCCATGAACCAAGGCCAACTATCGGTATTTTCGGATTCAACAATAGCAAAAGCAACAGGAAAAATCTGGTTATTGGCATCAATTGACATAGTCGTCAAAAATGTTCCTTTGAACTTCCCGTACAAATGTGTTCAATCGCCGACAATGTTCAAAGTCTTCAATGCATGGTTTAAATGCCCAACAATCACTCTTGAATGTACGCACATTTGTGTTTCCTATGGGTGTGGTTGACCACTGGACAATAGTACCGGGATTAGATTCCTTTAAACCTTCCATGAAATGAGGTAACATCTCATATGATGCATCCCAATCACCAAAAATATCCCCAATTGATCTTTTTTTTTGCATTCCAAGCTTTGGCACATGATATTTTGTAACCAAACTTATCTAAAATGAATTCAACAATAGACTTTACCTTTTATCCCCAATCTCGCTCAACAAAGTTACGAATGAAATGACTTATTATGAAACCTCGTGTTAAATTAAAGTGGTCTAAAGGAACCATGTCACCAACACAAGACGAGTCATGATGACCTTTGTGACAATTATAAATGCTTGAGAATAAGGGTCTTTTTTGTCTCCCTTAACCGCCAATTGCAAGGGTTGGGAGATCGCCCACATTTAAAAGTGACAGTGTCAGACTTTGATTCGGCAACCTTGAACAATTGATTTGCTTGTACACTATATAATGTCACCTCATCGCTTATTGAAGCTTTGTTTGGGAAAAATTGTCCAGCAGCAAACTCTTTCCCTTTTTCATATCGAACTATATTCTCCCAAGTTTTAAACTATTCAATTCATCCTCATCTAATGGTACAACCTTATTAAACTCAACAATGGGTGCACTAGCAAAGACAAGATCATCATCACCATCTTCCTCAATTGCCATCAAATTCTCATCAAGTGTTGCCAACTCGTCATCAAACTCATCACCCTCTAAGTTACCATCAATTAATTCCCCCTCATTTACATCATTAGATTCAAGAGATACAAATTGACCAACATCATCGCATCTAGCCTAATTGAAATACTTGGTGTAGGGTGACAATTTGGCTAGTGGAAACTTCGACAAATATGTCCATTGAAGGAGCATTTGAATGACGAACACTTGCCTATAATGCTTTAAAGGCTCCCTCATTATTAAGTGGTAAAACTTTAAAACACCCGATACTTGGAAATTTTATTTTCACACTCAATTCAGTACTCAAACTCTGAATGCCAATTTCCCTAAATATCTCTTCAACTAATTCCAAATATGTCATCTTTGTACTTGATAAAATAAAACATTGACTCCCTCCTCTATAGGAAACATATCCATTTTGCTCCACCACTTTTCCATCCAAATAACACATAAGAGGTAATCACAAATTTCCATTCTATACAGCAAAAATATAACACATTTAGTATAAATCAACAATTTGTTATCTAATTATACCCAAAACACATAACTAAACAAAAATTAGAAGAAATTAAAACAAACAAACTAATCTAGGGTTTCAAGATTTGGGGGTTTTTAATACAATTGCATAAATTTCTATATAAGAGCTAGATTTAAGCACAAAAGCAACAATAACAACATAAACAACAAAATTAAAATCAATGAAAACAGAAAATTAACTAAAATATAATCACATCCACCAAAAAAATGAAAGGAGATTGAAATACCTTGCTAATTAGGAATTATAACTAAGAACTCAAGGGGTCATCGAAAGAACGGGTTCAAAAACACGATCAATAAGGTTATGAGATGAGAGACACGTCGGAGATGAAGTACAGTATAATGTGAGGTGAGTTAGGGAAGAGTTGATCAAAGGCGTCGATTTTTTGAGAGTGTGAGATTGTGTTTCGATAAGTATAGTGATTGGAGAGAGAGAGAGAGAGGAGGACGAACTCGGTCTGTTTTATAAAAAAAATGAATCAGAGACACGCCATTTGGATTGTCGTGTCTTGTGAAGGAAACACGCAAATGCAAATGGCGTGTTTCACTTCCTCTATATGCCATAAGCCCATGTATTTTGGTTTATGTCAAAATATTTTGTTGTAGAAAGACGCCAATGCAAATGGCGTGTTTTATTCACAAGACACGCCATTCGGATTGGCGTGTTTGTTTGTCTCATTTTCAAACCTTCTGCCTCATATGTGCATTAGAGACACGTCATTCCAAATGGCGTGTTTGTTCAGTGTTATTGGTTCGGGAAATCTGAGCCTACGAGGACATCATTTTGATAAATAGTTTTCAATCCGATCCAAAACGACAAATACTTATTTTTTGAGCATTATTTTAAAAATGGATTGAGGTGAAAGATATTACATTGAGTTTAAAAGCTTCCAAAGAATATGAAGATGGACTTGGAAAGGAGGTCTTAGCCCTTGACAATTTTGAGCGCAACACAAAAATTAAATTGCATAACATGCTCGAGCTCGAGAAGTAACTTCATTGGACTTCATCTCAAGCAATACTTACCACAGATTGTTTTTAAGGTATGAGAAAGAAGGAAAATATTCTTAAAGAGCAACTTTATTAAATGCAGTAATGATATAATATTATTTTGTATAAACAAGTTTTTGTCAAAAGTACTTCCATTTAAATTGTCAAATTTATTTGGGAAAAAGATTTTTTTTTTCACTTATCACGTCTTAATATACACATTAACAATATAGATATCAACATTGAATTAAAAATGCATATAACTATTTTAAAATACGATGTCTTTAATAGCTAAAATCTTTAAACAATAGATCTAAAATACCGTGCATTCGCACGGGATATGTACCAATTATGTACCAAGGGTATGAGATGTTTTTTAAGAAGGTTTGGAAACAAAGAGAGTATTGGACTTGTTAAAATTCCATGAAGTAGCGGGATATAGAGCATGGGAAAACAGACCTTTTGACTTGAAAGTATGATCATAGTCATACCCATTTGACACCAACTATGTGAGTGTAAGTGTTTGGAGAATAAATGAAGATTATACTATGAAGAAAATAATTGATCGAGCTTGAGAAATAAGTGTTTTTCTATTACGACTATATGTTTTTACTTTGGAAATAACAAAAGTAGTAATTGAACCCCTTAATTCTAGTTAATTGTGAAATTAAACCCCTTAAATTTAATTTGTAGTGATTGACCCCCTTAAGTTTACTCAAAAGTGAAATATAACCCCTTCTTTATTTTTTAATCGAAATCTCACAAAAAATATGTTAAACACAAAATAATATTAGTTGCAACTTTACTAATTTTTAGAAAAAAACTATTATGCATTAAAATTTATTTTATATTATAAATAATATATAAACCGGCAAAGTTTTACTTTATTATGATGCATTAAAATTTATTTTTAGTAAGTATTTAATATGTATGAGTTGTATTTTAATTGATAAATTGAAAAAAATTATCGTAAGTCGCTGAATTTTCTAAAAAGTTGTAAAATTATAGAAATTATATTGTAAATGTATAATGAATTAAATATAAAATAAATTAATTTCGACATTTATGTTGAAAAAATATAAAAGCGTTTATTTTCACTTTTATTAAGGTAATAAGGATCAATTACTACATACCAAATTTAAAGGACTTAATTTCACATTTGAGCAAATTTAAAGGGTCTAATTAGCACTTTCGCGCTTTTGAAATCATGTGTAACTGTGTAAGTATATGAAGTAGCATTGGAAAACCGACCTTTTGACTTGGAAGAATGAAGGTCTTGACTCTTCACACCGATGACACCAAATATGTGAGTGTACACCAGAAAAAGAGGCCGTTACTTGAATTCCTTCAACCCTACCACGTGTCTTTCATTATTTTTTTCCCCATTTTTTCCAAATCTTTATCTTTCAAAAATACGATAATAAAATATTAACATAAACGTTCACATCTCTTCGAAGAACATTAAACCTTGCAGTCCTCGACAATTTTAATGTCCATCCAAAAATCCATGCAATTTATGTCCTATTTTGCGTCAATTCTCATTTCGTCAAAAAATTCAAGATTCCAAGGTTAAAGTTTTCACCTTTTTGACCGAAATCAGTAAAAGTTTTGATTTTGGGTTCTGGGTTTGTTTCAATTTCTAATTTGGGCAACTGGGTTTCTTTCAAATTAGTAATCAGGAATTGGGTTTTTGAGTACTTGTGTTTGGAAATGAAGGAGTTTAAGGAGGAAGAAGAAGAACAACAACCTGTGTATGAAATTGCTTTGGTGTTTCCAAAAAGAGGACAAGAGTTAAAAGAAGATAATGAAGGTTCATGTGATGCTATGGAAGTTCTTGTTAATGAATTTAAGAATGTTGGTTTCTTGGTTGAGATAGTTCCTGGTCTTGCTCATGAATTTATTAAGGTTAGCTTTTGTTTCCTAAATTTGTTATTATGTTCATTTCATAGTGTAGGTTTTCGTGTGAGACGGTCTCTTTATATATAAAAGCACTTATTGATACTTCCTCCGTCTTAATCATCTGTTTACCTTCCACGGTATACTATTTATTAAAGTATAAAACTGATCTTGGAACTTCAACCATTTTGGTTGAGATGGTTAATTGATATGGTATCAGAGCCCGTGTAACCAAGAGGTCACTGGTTCAAATTTCATCAGGTATGGGGAGGCCTGTAGTTGCATCTGTGAGGGGTATTTTAGTTAAAAGCTAAACAAATGATTAGGGCGAAAGAAGTAGTAATTAATGAGTGTTCGGCCAATTAAAGCATCTTCTTAACCCGTAGGATGGTCTTATTCTGAGTTAGATTATAGACAAGTGTTAAGTGCTTATTTGAGTTAACTGTGGTTAGTGATTTGTCAGTGCTTGTTTGAGTTAACTGTGGTTAGTGATTTGTTAAACAAATGATTTGTTTGGTCTTCTTTCCTTTTATAGTTGTATTAGTGGCATTGTGGAGAATTTTCTGAAGTTTGTGTGTGAACTTGGACTTCCTTAGGTTTAGTCGTCTACTCACTGTTTTAGATTAATTAGTTGCCATGCTTCTAGTATTTATTTAATAGGGTTTTTGAATGGCTATATAAAAATCAACATATAAAACTATTGGCTCTTCCATTACTAGCAGTGTAAGTCTTGGTTAAGACGGAGTATCCATCTTAGGGGGTAATAAAGACAAAAGTTTTGGCATTTTAAAATCAACTTGCAATGTGATTTGGTAAGTGTTTGACCCGTCTTAAGCTTAAGACGGATAGTGTCCGTCTTAAATGAGAATCCGTCTAGCAGTATTGATATTACATGTCTGAAAACTCTGAAAAACGGAAACTGCTTGGTGTATGTTAAGTGTTCTATGGAGGTTACGAGTTTTTTTATGAAATAATATTCAATGTATTCATTTTTGAACTTATATTTTTATTTTCTATGGAGCCAACAACTCATTGTTCTTTGGTTATGAATTATATTGGAATAAAGTAAGATGGCTCAGTTAAGCAGTTGCACTTCTTTTTTTTTTGTTCGATGGCGAAGCAGCAGTTATTTGCTGCGACGCAGTTTTTTTATTGGATCATCTCTGAATAGTCTCATATGTGTAGTACTAGCATAGGGATAAGGCTGCAATGATGCATTCGTTCAACCTCCACTTGTTCCGCAATTTAATTGTTCCCTTCAGGCACTAATGTAATATGTTCTCGTTGACATGTGATCTCTAGTCATCCTTGACGAAAGGTAAAGAGTTGGTTTCACTTATTAGTGTAGAGTAGTAAGTTCTAATCTAATCTGGTTTTGTAGCATAGTCTTGGTTTTCATTTAAACTACAAATTTCTATATATGGTTTTTTTGGTTTACATGTTGAGATATAGAACTGTTACTATAAGTATCTGACAAAGAATGGTCCATACCTAATTGCTTAAGCAATATTGCGCTATTTTTGCTTCTCAGTTGGCAGCACCTTTGGAAGTTATGGGAAAGGCAGCAGCAGAATTGCATATAAGAAAACGGACAAATATTGGTACATTTCCTAGCTTGAAGTTCTTTGAAGAGCTTCTCTTGTGTTTACCCACTGATTGAAAGAAGACGAGATCTTATCACTTTGTAAACCCAGGATTTACTATTCCTAAAGTGACTTAGTTTTGGGGTGGATCCTCCTTTTATCTTATAAAGTGGACTGAAGTAGACTATTTTTTCTCCTTGTGGGTGCAGCCTAGTCCCATTTCATGAATTTCGGAGTGTCTTATTACTACTGTGACTAATGAGCAACATGCTTAGGAAGGGATAGAAAATTAAGCAGCTGAGTGTTTGGAGTTTCATACTTGGTATGTCATAGACATTTTATTTCTTTATTTTTTGCCAGGAATGGATTTGGCTTTCGAGTATGATCAGATTAAAGCATTTTCTAGGCACGCCGATGGCTCATTGTTCAGTTGGTGCGAACGTTATCACTGCTATCAGCACGTGCTTTCTAGAATTGTAAGTGTATGCTTTTGTATCTTTTGCAGTTTTGTTTTGACCATAGCATGTGACATTCCATTATAATGGGCTTATGGCATTGTAGTTTACCATTTGATTGTGCCTCTCTTAATGTCCATTGTGCATACTACCTTCTGAAGAACTAAGCATGTTCCTAAACATGGTTACCAGATTCGCTATGAATACGTCCGTACCAATTCGCAATTCGCTCTTCTAGAATGTGTGTTATATGTGTTTTCAGGAAGCAACATGATAGAATTCGCATTTCAATTCGTCAATCGTAGGGTACCGAGTGAATCCGGGAACCATTTAAATATCAATGCTAGCTTTACTATGGACTGGGTTAAACTTTACACAATATACTATATCCAAGTCATTACTAAATTAAGAGTCTTCCTTTTTCTTCATTGTATTATTCGTTTGATTTATTGCCCCTTAAATAGGAATTGGAGTTTTAGCACTGATCGTCAACATGTTTTCCTTTTCTGTTTTCTCATTTTTGAAACATTCTGATTTTAATGTTGCTTGAAGGGTTTTTGCTTGATCTTGATGCTTATCATTTATTTGCCATGCTTAAGTAGTATTTAATTCTACGTCCTCTGAGACTTCCTTTAATAAACTGAAAATTGAAGGTAAACAAGAGCAAGGGAACTGTATCCCTACAATATGACAGAAAAAACTTCTTTTGGGAACCTTGGGAGCCTCTCCTTCAAAGATTGGAAAAAGAGAGCATTCTGAAGCAAGTATATCCGTTGCATGGTACAGGAAAATTTGTTATTGCTGAGCTGCTTACTTATTGTGTGTTTGAGTTAAGTATCAAGTATGGAATTCCTTTGATGGTAACAGATGAAAGGAAAAAGAAGAGCTTATTGAGGAGCTGGGCCCTTAACTGGTGGGACCTTACAGCACAACCAATTGATGACATATACCTATATTTTGGTACAAAGGTTAGTTGAAATGATCTTAAATTCTGTATCAAATTTCTATCATTGTAGATTCTTCACCAAGGGTTCCACAATGACATCATGCAGATTGCAATATATTTTGCATTTCTTGGAATGTATACGCGATGGTTGCTCTTTCCAGCTGCGCTAGGGATTCTTCTTCGAATAGTTGATTTTGGGTAGGCAACAATAGCTCTTAATGATTGCACATTTAAATCCTCGTGTATTTTTTGTACTTCTGTTCATAAATAAACTTGAAAGTTTCTGTTTTGGGATGTCGATGAACAAACTTCGTTCTTGAACTATTTATTTCCCTTTTTGTATCTGATTTGTGGACATTATGGCTATGACCTACATCTTTCAACAACTTGCGTTAACATATTTTCATGATACTTAAGTTTTGTGCACAAAACACTAGGAAGTTTATTGATGAACTTAAGATCTCTTAAAGAGTTGATATTGACTGTTTTGCTCTTCTCAGATCTCTGGAGTTTCTGGTTCTCCCAGTATTTTTCATATGTATTATATCATGGGCTGTAGTCTTCTTCCAATTCTGGAAACGCAAAAATTATGCACTTTTAGCGAGGTACATCCCATGTGTACTGATTTATCAAAAGCATCTTTACATAATTCTGTGTTAAATACTTTATTTATTTGAAGAGGGTTTTGGTTCCATTTTATACTCTAGGTGGAATATTAGTTATACTGTTGGAACAGGGCCTGGATATAAGATTTTTGGGATGGACATGAACTCTCGGCAGCATCCGTTGGAGTTTGAGAAGAAACTGGAGGCAGATAGTGTTAAGGAGAAAGAAGCTTATCAAAGAGATGAATGGACAGGACGTTTAAAGAGAATCAGGAATGATGCTATTGTAATCCTTAGCATTATTTGTCTCCAGTTGCCTTTTGAGTTAGCGTATGCTCATCTTTATGAAAAAGTTGGATCTGATATTATTAAGTAAGCTTCTTACTATCCCCCACCTCCCCTGTTTAGGGATTAATTGTTTGATGTTGCCTCGATTATTTATTGGATTATGACCGAAGTTGCCACATGAAACTTGAACTGTTGCTGTTTATGTTATTGTTTCATTAAATGGTGAAATTTAAGACCTAATATCAGCAAAGCTTGTATGTACTGATTTATGGACAATTTTTGCATGAGTTTGCAATAATTGCTTGGTGGGCAAGATATATTACCAGTGTAACATTCATTACCAGTTATACTTAATTTGCGATTTTTCAGTTGGTTTTGCTTTAGACGGACCATTTTGGTCCGAAGCAATAAGACGGGATTTTGTAACCACTTTACAGTTAGATGTAACCACTATTGAAAACAAGTTAATATCAGCTGTGGTTACATTTTATCAAAAAGTGGCTACATAATCCCGTCTTATTTTTCAGACGAAAATGGTCCGTCTGAAATAAGAATTTGCGATTTTATACTCCATCCTCTTCTTGGTTTACTTCCCAGCTCCCACTTTCCTAGTAAGGAATTTGGATATAGCATAGGTTAAAGTGTAGCTATGTTTTTTCGCTCCAATGCAATAAATCATCTCTGCGTTTGGTAGTTTATGTGTGATTACAACTTATGTGAGTTAGTGCTTATTTAGAAATAAAGTAAAATGACTCTCTAAATTGGCTGCTCTTCTTTTATTGTTAAGTAGCAGTCCTCGATGCAATTCTTGATGCTGTTATAATTTTAGGTCATTCGGAAACAGTCTCTTTGTTGCTGACACAGCTTAAGGCTTTGTACATATGATCCCACCTTAGCTTGCAATTTGCGGGAGCAGTTGAAGCACTAGGGTAATGTTGTTGTAAAAGAAAAATCCCTAGATATGAGCCATATGACCCTTCTAAAATATTTGCCATTATATTATCCATTTAGCATGTAGGTGATGGATTGCCAAAGCAAAAGACTAGGGTAAGGTTAGTTAGAGACCATCTAGCTAAAAATTATATTCTAGGAACAAATAATCCGTGTTCTTTATCATCATCACATGTATTATATTGTGGATGTGGAATCTAGTACTTTTGGAGATCATGAATGTTTCTGTTTTCCTTGATAGGTTTGGTTTGACAGCTGTCTACCTAGTTATTCTTCAATATTTTACAAGAATAGGGGGTAAAATATCCGCTGATCTCATTAAAAATGAAAACATTGAGAATAAAGAGTATCGGGCTGACAGCTTGGTTTATAAGGTGAGGAATGGATTGTATACCTGGTACTTTATAGTTTATTTCTTCAGAAGATTTTTTAACCAAATCATGCGTTATGCAGTTGTTTGGGCTTTACTTCATGCAAACATATATTGGTGTTTTCTATCATGCCTTGCTGCATCGCAATATTTTGACACTGCGTAAAGTTTTGATTCAGCGGCTAATTGTTTCCGAGGTATAAATAAGTACTCCCTGCATTCCATTTATGTTGAACTCCTTTTGACTGAGGCTGTCGAATGATATCAACTTTGACCAATATTGTCTCACAATTTACCAATTGCTGTAGTTACAAAACCAATTTTACATTGTCTGTCTATATATTTACAATAATTTTCTTAGATGATTTAATGGTCAAGGCTGACATCCGCTGACCACCAAAGTCATACGAGGACAATAAATTTGGGATGGAGTTATTTTGTATGAAACAAACAGGAATAATAAGTCGCTTATTCAGATAGACTTCAATACTGTCTCTTACATTACAAATTATAAACTATGTTCAGGTCTTTGAGAACCTGCTTGAAAATTCCCTGCCTTACTTCAAATACAGTTACAAAAAGTTTGGAGCTGTTAGGTTAGCCTCTTGACTCTCTTGAAACAGCTTCATTGTTATACTGGAGAGAAATTAAGTTGCCACACTATATCTTGATAGTTTTGTATAAAAAATTTATACTCAAGGTATAAGAAAAAACATGACAAAGGGTCATCAGCCGGGAAGGTCAAGGTTACGTCAAGAGTGGAAAAAGAATATCTCAAGTCTGCTTACTCTGCAAGCATTGGTGGAGAACTTGAGGATGGACTTTTTGATGGTAACTTCTATGCATCAGTTGTTGCTTTACTTCATGATTTTATTGTTAATGGCTTTTCATTTTTACTTACCATAGTTGGAGGAATGGTCCATTTGAGACATGATCTTGAAATCGGTCATTACTATCTGATTTCGGTCATTCGCTATAAATGCGGCTGATACTAACACGTATTTGGTTGCGGTAATTTTAAAAACTTTGATAGCTTAGCCGCGATTGGAATCGAGGCCATGAAACATTGGTTGGTTGAAGGTGATAAGTTTTCCTTACAAGGCATCTATGGCATGCGGATCTAAGAGAAACTCTATCGTCTGATGTAATTTGAATTGAATAATATTCTACTTGCAGACTTCCTAGAGTTGGCTTTGCAATTTGGAATGATTATGATGTTTGCATGCGCATTTCCTCTCACATTTGCTTTTGCAGTGATAGTAAGTAGTTTTAACTTGCATTATTCTGTTTCAGATTCCTTTGAAACTTCATGTAATGTGCCTCCAAATTTAAGGAAATGTATTAAGTTGTAGCTCTCTGCCATGATGCAGAATAACATTATGGAGATTAGGACAGATGCTCTGAAGCTACTTGTCATTCACAAAAGACCTGTTCCTCGCGCTGCAGCCACCATTGGAGCATGGCTCAATATATTTCAGGCAATTATTCAAAATTCTGATGCCTTTATTTGAATTATAAGTTTCACACAATGTGAATCATGGTATTAAATCTTAGTTTGTCTTCTTCCGAAACCGGACGTCATACGTTGATCTGGGTCATAGTCCTATACTAACCTTTAAAAATTTATATCTCGGCCAGTTGTGGCCTTCTAGGAGGTTAATAGCTCTATAAAATGTGATTACTAAAGACCCTTAAAAATAAGCAATAAATAAATATATGCCAATTAAACACAAAGCGACACCATACTACAACTTTGGTTTCATCACTGGACGTATCTTGCTATGGTAAAATGGTATTACCTTTTACCTATTGTCTAGACTGCTCTCAGTTAGTCACCTCCAATATGAATTTTGCATTCACCCAGGGTATAATGAGTTGTAGTATAATTTTCTTAATGTACACATTCGAGATCCATGCTTGATGTTAGATAGTAGTGTATTTGATCTTCTGTTCCTATACTTTCATATGTTACTGTACTTTCATATTAACCGGGTAAGGAAACCCTAAACCCTAGTCCAAGTGCTGTACTTTCTTCACAAAACACCTTTGTATTGAATTTTGCTTTGGAGTTGAATATTGATCTTGGTATTCTTTTTCTTTCAGTTTCTAATAGTGATGTCAATTTGCACAAACTGTGCTCTTTTGGTTTGCTTATACGACGTGGAAGGGAACTGGAAATTAGAGCCAGGACTCGCTGCCATTCTAGTCATTGAGCATATCCTTCTCCTCATTAAGTTTGGGTTTTCTCGCATTATTCCAGAGGTGAAATTTATTTAGGTCCATTTTATCTACAAATTCGTTGTATTTTCAAACAAGTGTTCAATTTATGAGACAGGTATGGGTCTAAGAGACCTGGTTTAGGATGTATATTTTGTGTAAAGAGAGCCCCAACAGCAGTTTTGATCACCGCTCTTAGCTTCGGCAGTTGTGACACGCTCATGTGACATTTATATGGGTTGGAAGTCTCCTTAACACCAGTTGGTCTCTTTGAAGACGGGGCTATATTCGTCTTCAATGAAGACGGGTCGGATCCTCTCTCACAAGGAGGCAAGTGGGAGGGCAAGTAGGGGGAACTAAATGGATCCCCACTTGCCTCCTTATGAGAGGGGATCCGATCCGTCTTCATTGAAGACGGATAAGCCCCGTCTTCAATTATAATTTGTGCCTTAACACGCTAAACCGTGAAAGAATTAATGCAAACATGAACTGAATGAATGCTAAAACTTTCAGGAACCAGCTTGGGTAAGAGCAAGCCGAGTGAAGAATGCAACCCATGCTCAAGATGTATCAAGGGAGCTTTTGAGGAGCATTTCTGGTGGAGAAACTAAAATGAGCCGTCTTGAACAGAGAGAATAGCCGAGAAGAGTGTGTTTGTCATGGGCACCGGTATATAAATTTTGTTAGATCGTCTTGTAGGTGGTATGGTATAGTCACTAATCTAAGTGTCTTTTTGTATATCTCCCAAGTATTATAGTGTCGAATCCTAGCTTCTTTGTTGGGTTGTTTGGTGAAAGTGCTGGTAACAAAGAGAAGCAAGGTTTGCAAACTGTGAAAGTCTCGTCTGTCTTTCTGCGTTGTATCAGAAAGTCGGGTGTTTTACTAACCTGTGCAATAGAAGTCTACTGTGTTTTTGACCCCTTATTATCTTCTCCCTCTCCTTCCAATAGAAGAGAATATAGCAGATGAGATTTTGTCATGTTGATTAAACTCAGTGTAAAGTATTCTTTTGAACAAATCACTCCTTTCATTTCGTATACCGGAGTACTGCGCCAACAAAAAAACGAAAAAAAAAAAAAAAAGTATGTTGCTTTCTCCACCCTACATCTCCCTTAACACCATCTTTTAACATCCCTCGTTGTACCAACCTGCCCCGGCCACCTAAACGACCTCCTTTCGAAAACAACCTTGTCTACACCTGCCACCCCGCTACCCTCCTTTGACCGGCAACCCCACATGGCCACACTTTATTTTACACAATTGAACGCTAGGCCCTCTCACCACACGTGTGGCCCTTCAGCCGACACCAAGCGCACTTTCAACCAGCTCTCACCCTGCTCACCCCACTGCCCTAGCACTAGACCAGGCAAACTTGCCTCGACCCGACACCCAAAACTCAAGACCTAAGCTTGATCCGATATCCGAATTGATCTACCCGATATAATCCGACTTGAATGTTTAGTGCTCCACAGATTATTATCCATAAAAAACTTAATAGTTGACACGAAAATTACTCGAACCCCAAATGACTCAACTGGCCCGAACTCTTGTAGCCTGAAATTGACCCCACCTGAACCTACCCAACCCGGTTGATAAAGTAAGAGACCGCAAACCCTAAATGCAAACAAAAGAAAGAGAGTTTGAATAATAAACCCCAAACCCTAAATGCTAACAAGAGTTTTAAATAATAAACCCCTAACCCTAAATGCAAATAAAATTGAAGTTAGACCTAGGTAAACAGATCGGGTCGTGTCGGGTTCATGTTTGTGTCACATGTTAAACGGGTCATGAACCCTCAATCCAAACCCGACCCAATTAAATATCGTGTCGTGTCTGTGTTGACCCACTTACGTAAATGGGTCATTAAGCCTCAACCCTAACCCGTTAATTTCGTGTCGAGTTTGTGTCGGGTTTGTGTCGGGTTCGTGTCGGGTTTTCGGGTTATGTCTATATTTAAAAAGTTTAAAGTAAATTTACGTTATGAAAGATTAAGAAAAATTAGGATTAATTTAGTAAACATATCATTTGTGTCGGGTTCGTGTTTAGAGAGCTCAACCCAAACCCAACCCATTTAATTCTCATGTCGTGTTCGTGTCGACCCACTTACATAAATGGGTCATTAAGTCTCAATTCAAACCCATTAATTTTATGTCGTGTCTTTGTTTGTCAGCTCTAATTGAAGTATTAAACAATGAGAAAGGAAAGAAATGGTGAAGAAACACCAATTTCATAATCAAATTATGAGTGAATTAATAATTACTCCCTTAAAAGATTCACTTTGCTAAATTTACTCTCTTATAAGCTGTTTAGCTAAAATTACTCTTTTAAGGATGCACTTTTATCAAAAATTACTTCAAAACTCCAATTTAAGTCACTTATTTTGTTTATTTTTGAACTTATTTCGTTTGTGCTTTAGCCAATTTATACTTTGAAAGGTAAAATTATGTTGACAAATCGAGGGAGAGTTCAAAAACATACGAAATAAGTGACTTAAATTCGAGTTTTGAAGATAAATGTATATTTTTAGGGGAGTAATTTTAGCAAAGCAACTTATAAGGGAGTAAGTTTAGAAAAGTAAATCTTAAAAGAAGTAATTATTAATTTACTCTTAAATTATCTTGGCGAATCAAATGGTGTCCTATATTCAAATTTGAAAATTGTTGCTTTGTTTTAATCAAGGCAAGCAAATGAAATTGTAACGTGAAAAATGTACTTATATTGTGTAAAAAGCAAAATATAAAAATTAAAGGGATGTGTTTTTTCACATACGAATTTATTCTCACATACGTCTTTTACAATTATACACTTGCCACTTTTTTCATACTCAATCAAAAAAAAATTTCCGCCCTTCCATCACCGACCTTCACCACCACTCCATTTAAATTATAATAATCAATAACTAACTAAAAAATATTTTAAAAAGAAAAAAATCACTAATCACTTGGGATAATTATTTAGAAAAGAAAAAACTAAGAAATTATAAAAACTAACTGCTACATACTATTATTTAGAAAAGATAAATTAAATATTTAAAAATATAAATTATAAAATATATATAAAAAAACAACTCAGTTAGCAACACACAGCAACCCCCCTCTTCGTCATCTCCCTTCCCCCACTAACAGACCACCGCCACCCCAGTCCCAGGCAACAACCCGACCACCAAACTCTGCCCTGGCCGGTCACACCACCAAACTCCGATCACAACGAGATCCCAACCTCCGCATTTAACGTACGAAAATCGTCACATTTAACATACGAAAATTGTCACTGCCGATCACTGGCAGTCTAGCAGACCGCTAACCACCCTGCCTCCACCACCCATAAACCCTAATTAACAATTAATTGTCAAGCATATAAGTTTAACTAAATGAAAAATCTAATTATTTCAGAAAAAGTGTATTAATAATTGTTAAAACAAGATTAGTTCAATTATCGGAGAATTATAATTCATTGGTTAAGTTTATTAGATTTGATTTTAGGTTAAATGTAGTTATAAGAGCTAATTTGATTATTTTTAAGAAAAAAAGGGAGTGTTAAAGAAAACGGTAAAATGTTGTAACTTTATGAAAACAGTAGGTCTTGCTTAAGACGGGTCGGATCTTACAACGGGTATTTTGTGAGAGGAAATGGGTAGAGGGGACAAGGTGGGCTCCCCCCATGTGCTCTCCACTCACCCTTAATGGGTATTTTGTGAGAGAATATGGTATCCGTCTTAAGCTTAAGACGGATACCTCCGTCTGAAATAAGAATTTGTGTTATGAAAAAGTGTATTTGAAAGAGTAAAGTTCCTATTTGAAAAAGTAATTCCGAAACTAAATCGACAATTCATGTACATGGTGACTGAATTGCTTCATAGTTCTATAACCACCATTCTTGGGGTCAGCCCACATGTCGCAGCATATCCATTTACTCAAGCGAAGCTCAACAAGTCATATGAAACTCACCGGATCAGATCAGTGTTTCAGGTTGTTTACAAGCAAATTTGAAGACGGCGGCAAATCCCATCTTAGAATCAACAAATCTTGATAAAACCAAATGGTCTAACAATTAAATAATCCATGTGATAAAGCATTGAAAATTATCACCAAAAAGAAATGCTTACAAACGTTGATAGTTTACTTATATTTTGTAAAATAGGATGTTTTATGGAGTAGTCAAAATAATTATATGGGCTCACTTTAAATAATTATCATAACCAGGATAACCAGATTCGCCAGGGTACTCAACGAATCCCAAATCGTTAAAAGCAAATGACATCATGTCACTTGCTGAAAAAAAGTATAGCTCAATAAGAGCGAATCGGTAAGGGCGTATCCATAGCGAATCTAGTAATCATGATTCTTTATAACTGAAACCAATGAACCATGCAATCATATATTCCCAACAATGAGAAGGCTGCCTACAATTAAAACTTGGATGAGAGGAAAAAGAAATCAGGAATCTTTCCTTCCAAAAACCACGAGTCTTGGAAACTATCTGAACGAAAGGTAGCGCAATAGGATAATTTCTCTTCTACAAAGAAGTCAGGCTCAAAATAGAAGTAAAAGATCTTGAAATCCAGTCTATTTCTCACACAAACTAAAAATAATAGTCTCAGCCAACTAGAAAGGTAAACAAAACAGGATATAGCTTCCAAATAAACGACTTCTTAGTGATTTCGTTGTGAAGTATAACATCCAATCCTAAATCACTTCCTGCCAACGAACTTGGATGGCTGCCTGTTCCTCTTCTTAACGCCTGACCTCGTCACTTGAAGGCTCCTGTTGACGACGCTTAGCCTAGCAAGGGCTGCTTGCTTCAAATCAGGCCTGTAGTGGTTGTCACCAACCTGCATTTAAGGAGAAGCGACACGATGAGAAAGCAATGAATGTAAACAAGACATTTGAGTCGAGTATCTATCATTTTGGTTCATGTATAGGTCATTTCGGGTAGGTTTTGGCTTATAGTCATGTCTTTTTGTATCAGGTTTGTTTTTAGTGTTATTATCAGGTAAAATTGGGTCATTTAGAGCTTCTATTAAGATAGAGGTTAGTCCATTTGAGATCAAATAGGGATGGATCGGATTCATCTTGTAAGGTCTACAAAGCAACTGCACACATACATCAATATCAGAACTAGGTAGAAAATTAGAAAATTTCAAAACCAGCTAGGCTAGTGTTTTAATGGTGTCAGCAACGCATAATACCAAAGGGTGCAATAGCAATGATCAACAAGGCACAAAATGATCAATATAATATAAATTGTTCGATAAAAGACTGCATTGCCAACTACAAACAAAATCAAGGGAGAGAATTTAATCCACCTAAAATTGTTTTCCAATTTATGTCAAATTATATTATAAGAAGCAGAATTTAGTCACTACAGGAACCAAGCAGCCAATAACAACGACTGTTCTCCAGATGCATAAAACCAATGCATATTTATGTGTGGAGCAACACATCAACACAAATAACCTTGACAATTAATTTCACCAAGCAAAAAGACCATAAACACGGATGTGGAATAAATTAACTTTCGCATTGAATTTGAGAGAACATCGGGTAAAATCATGAACACGAAGCAAACCTAGTGATGCATAAAAATACCTATATGTCTACTCAAGTTAATTATTGATACTCGGAATCAAGGCACATTAGAGACAACAGAATAAACAATGTATAGCAAAATAGATGGCCCTCAAACAAAATATAACGAAAGTTACCTGGTTCTCAACAGCCTTGGCCATCCTGCGAAAGTCTTTCTTCATTGCAGACTTGTGTTGTAGGCTCGAAGGCTTGTTCTGCTTCCTTGTCTTTGTGGTGGTGAGCATGATAGAGTCTTTGCCTTCAGGCTGAACAGAGACAGTCTTGGGGTTTGCCAATCCTGTCACCGAAAAATGATGTTTTTTAATTAACAAGCTAACGACCTCACACAATAATTGGCCTGTGAAGGCATTAAAAACTTTTTCTATCGTGTTTAAAATATAGTCAAAATTTCCACATCATGTTATTAGGCTAAAAAATAACAAATACCGAACAGAATATCCTCGAATGTTTACAGCGAATGAAAACAATCCATGATCTCCATAATTTGTCAACAAAGGTTCCAATTTTATGTTTTCAACTACACTATTTGTCCTATTAACTTGTTTACCTTGGATAAAATCTCACTCGGAAACAAAAAAGATGACCGAGTGGAAACTACCATTGTTCACCGACAAAACATTAACAGATTTCAATCTAGTCGAAATTATTATTTAGATGTTCGAATTTACAACCAAAAAAGTAGTCATTTCGTCCCAATCATTAGTTTAACTTCAATTAAAACAAACACAAAACCCATTGCTATGAATGAACATATAAAAGGTAAACAAAAAAAGAGTATAACAATTGTGTCTAAACTGAACAAGGTCCACCTAAACCAAGGATAAACTTCAGTTACGAGAACTAAATATTCCAACTTACAACTAAAAATATTAGTTCTTTCATCAGAATCATTAGTTTAAATTTGATTAAAATACAAATCCCCTCGCAGCGAACGGAAATAGTATAACAAAATCAACAAATCAAGCTAAAATGATAATAAAAAAAACATTTAAAACCCAAAAAAAAGAGTAAAGAAAAAATTACCAGAGTATTTGTAAGAGTGAATATTGTAGAGATTGTTGGGTTCTTTGCTGAATTGAACTTTAGCAGAACCATTTCCAAATTGCTTAACGAAGAAGCTGTTGTTCTTCTTCACTATCTCCCATAACAATGCTCCTGGTGCTGCTGCCATTTTCTTCTTCTTCTTCTTTTTTCCTGCATTTTCAATTACAAACAACATTTAATTAATCGTTCAATTGGATCATCGTTATTATTATCGAGTTAATCAAGTTAATTGTTAATCGCGGATGAGAGAGAAAGAGGGAGTACCTAGGGTTTGAGTTTGAGGGATTGTGGAATGGAAGGAAGAAGACGGAGGTGGGTGTTAAATTAGGGATTTTATATGCTCATTTATCGCACTGCATAAAACCCTAATTTCACCTTCTTCATTTTGGGCTTTTGTGTGTACTTTTTTATAGACTAATAATAACTTGGGCTGAACTCAGATAGTCCGAGTCTGTATCACTTGTTTCGGCTTCATACCGAGGAGTTGTGGGTGGCAATCGGCACAGTCGGGCCAGGTTTGAGTTGGGTCAACTCGGTTCGGTCATATCGGGTCAGACAACTCTTTTGAGTCGAGCCGATTATTGGATCAGGTCATTTCAAGCCAAATAATGTATCGGTTTGGGACGGGTCATTATCGGATCTGGGTATTATATCGCATTATTTCAAGTTTTAAACATTAAATTTAGTTTTTAACAATTATCTGGTTTAGTTACTTCATTCAAACGTGTTAAATCAAAACAATAAATCAATTTCATTTTGATCAATTTTAAGCTTAGTAATTGTCAAGTCATCAATTTAATTGGGTCAAAATCGGGTCGAGTCTGGTTAGGTTTGAGTCAGTGATTATTTAATCACGTCGGTTTACAGGTCGCCTTCGGGTCGGATCAGGTTAATTTTGTCTCGCAAAATTCTCGGATTCTGGTCAGGTCAGACTTGCCAGCTCTACTGAGGACAAGTCCGCTCAAATTAACAATAATACTACGAGTAGTTTATATTGATATAGTTTACCATTTATCATCTTAGTCTAGTGGTTATCACAAAACTATTGTGAACCAGGCTAATCTTTATTTTCAGGTTTAAATCTTCAGGTTCTCTATTATAATTATAACTAAGTGCACACTTCGTTAAATTATAAAATAAATCTCTACCCTTTATAAATGCATAAGGTTTGGAAAATACTTCTAATTGAACAATAGAGCAGTGTAAATTGTGCCTACCACATGCTGAACAATTCTCTCTATATTTCACTGGCTTCTCAGCCACTCATTCTACTTTATTCTCCTCTGTCTTGTGAGACAGCCATTCATTCTTTTCCTATTTCCTCCTTGTTTCAGGATAGCAAGGTAAGGTATCCTTTTGATAATTTCTATTTAAGCTTTGTTGTAGTGAAATTAGGGTTTTGAGAATGGTTTAATAATATTGGTATTTTTGGGATTCGGATTACGACGATTAGCTTGCATAAATTTAGTGACTTTTGGGATGCTATCATTATTATCTTTTGGTCTTACTTTGAGACGTATATTCTATGGTCTAATCTTGTTAATTTTTCTCTTTCAATCGATTGAGATTTGAACTGAAATTGGTATTTCCACTAATTTTTCCCAGGTTTGTTAGTTTCCTGGTTGAATCATGTGTTTGTTTTCAATTGCTTCTCGTCTAGCTTCTTCCTCCATGCCTGATTAGAACATGTTAACCGATTTTCTTTTGTTTTCCTTATTTTCCCGATCCCCTTTATATCTTTTAAAAGGAAAGTTTGTTCTGCTGCTTATGATGATAATGATGCCTCCTCGTATGATTCTCAGGATGTTTTGTTGATTATCCAGATTGTGTAAGTTTCAGTCCTTGGGTTTAGTTTATTTGGTTCTATTATGTAAATTGATGAATATGATTTTGTACTTTGTTGTTTTTAATGTACGTAAATTACCTCTAATTATTGCCCTTGAATCTTGACGATTAATTCCGTCTTTACTTAGATTCATGACGATGACTGTTATTGTCCAATCAATCTTCATCTTCTACAAAACTAACCTGCTATGTTCACTTTCTCCGTGCTTTTTGGTTGGTAGTGAATGAAACGAGGTACACTTCAATTTTCTCGTTGTATATTTTTCATTTGTCCACATGTTTGCTCATCATTTATTTCTCTGATTTGGCCAAGGAATATTAACTTCATTTGCTGGGCCATGTGTTAATGTGTTAGAAATGGGCTGGATTCCTTTTGAATTTATACAATGAAGTTCTAAAATTTCTAAACTAATCAGACCCATTGCAACTGAATACGCCTATTTAAATTCTAAATTTGTCCGACACTTTAGAATAAAAGTTTTAGCTCTTGACATTAGCTTTTCGCAGCCACTTGAATCACCTCATTTGAACTCCGGGCGAGAGAGATATGGCCCAATTACTAACAGCTGTCTAGAATGATTTATATAGTGAGAATCGTACCATTCGAGTTACCGAGCTTAACCGAAATGAGCAATCACCTAATAGATTAAAATAGATATAAGTTAATATATTTAGCTCTTAGCAATCATTATGTTTAATCATCATTAGTATAATGTTTAAAGCCTAAACCTACCCAACCACCCCATATAGCCGATTTTTGTGACTTAAAATGGAGTCCACATTATATTTGTGATTTTGTCATTTGTCACACATGTGACATGTGACATGTGACATGTGACATGTTATTTTATAATATAATTATGTATTTTACTAATTTAAATACAATTTCATGTCAAATAAATTAAACTTAAAATTTTAAGTAATAATTTATGATCACAAATATATAAAATGGGTCATCTCATATTTGGTTGATATGATCTACATAATATTCAAGTGATTGAGACCCAACTGTACTGAAATTAGTAATATAGCACAAACTATTACGTAAGACGACTCCAAGTGTATAAAAATGATTGATTTTTTTTTAATATGTATTGTAGTGAATCAAAGTAGCTCACTTTAGGCAAGATGCAATCATGGTAATTTCTTATGCTTTTGATCTTTCCTTTAATAATTATATTATTACTTTCATACCATCTTGCTTCTATAATAATGTTGTATAGTGCGCCTTCTTTCTCGCCAGCTAGATCCACTCAAAGAACAACAACTATAAGCTATTCAGAACCTGCAGCAGTCGTCTCTATCTAGAGCTAATGGACTGTGGAATGTGGAACTAATGGACTTTATGAGCATTAACTACGAGCAAATCGTCTTCAGCTGATATCTTGGTAGTGTCTCTAGGTGAGCTTGATTGATTAAGATGTGCGTAAACAAGTGCCAAAAGAAGCCATTTCATTTGTCAGTTCATTATTTTTGTTTATTTTAAAATACAGTTGTAGGTCTGGATATTGTGGGAATTGAGGCAAACCTTACCTGCTATTATTTAGCACATCCTTAAGCTCCGTGAGCTTAGGTAATTAATATTCTAAGTTTTTATCAGGTCTTGAGAATTATAGTAAGATTTGTAAGTGTGAGAATGACGGGATGTGATCATGTGAGTAACTTTATGGGGTCGTATAATGGTTACCGTAACTAAGGCACCATTGGATACTGTGTAGGTGAACTTACTCTTACCAATTCTAACTTTTCTTTATTTCACAAATTTTTTGGTGTTATTTAATGAACTTGGATGAGAGTTTATTTTGTTGATGAAAGGTACACATATTTTGCTCATATTTGGGGGTTTCCTTTTTACAATATGAATGTCATGTTGATGCCTATAGTTTAATCCGGTTTATTAAGTATTGGTGTTACTAGGTTTTTAACGTTTAAACTGATAACAATATGTATGTATGTTTGTATATTAAACTCGATGTTTTAGTTAATAAATTGGCTCATGGGGTGATGAGCTTGGAGCTTGGACTCCGTCTCACACCACGGTTTGCCAATTGTACAAATAGTATTTTGGTGGCAATAAAAATAGTGTGAAGTCATACGGTTTGGGTGGTGGTAAAGGGGGGGGGGGGGTGACGATTGGAGTAGGTTGGTTCACTAAGTTCGAAGTTAGTTTCTTACTTTTTACATGTACTATAATTGACATGTTAATTGTGAAATGCGAGGAGTTGTGCCAGATAATATTATCGAATATTGGATATTTACATTATTGAGGCTCTAGGATTATTTTATTATTGGTGCATAATTCATTTCCCTGTTTTCAAATGCCTCGTTCCCCTGGTTACCGCCTTTTTCATATGCAGTATGAATTTAGAACTTGATGTGTACCGTTAGTGAGCTTACATTTTCTATGTTCGCCTGCTACTGTCGTTTTATCGGACTTACTGAAAGGTCCTGCGTTTTTTGCAGTGCCATATCTACCTCAAACTATGCTGCTTGGAAAGGCGTTGATGTGACAGTTCTTTTTAAGGAGATCAAAGCCTGTTATTCAGGTAGGGCCCAAATTCTCGCCGTGGTTCGTCTTTAATCTTTATGCTTGTGATGTTAGCGTTACTTGTTATCTTAATGCTATTGCGGAAATTTTTAGAATAAAGAAATCAATTCATATTAAGCTTTGGTAGAAAAATTGGTAGAACAAAGAAATCAATACGTGTTGGTTTTGAAGTAGATACTTGAACTTTAGTGTACATTGTTTTTAAGTACGCTACGTCTTGGACGATTTCGTTAATCCCCTCTAGAAGTTTTGGTATGCAAGACATCGGTTCATGTAGAGCTAAATTCAAATATGACTATGAACAAATACTCGAACTTTAGTAGGAATTGGTCTTGTGTAGGCTTCGGCCTTGGGATTTCAACTTAATTGTTGTTTATTGATTTAGCGCTATGTATTCCGGAAATTTGTAGATTGAAAATTGTTGAGTTATCTGATTACTGTTGTTGGGCTTATCCCAGATTTTTTCAGAGTGATTTATTCATGAGTATATGTCGAAAAGGTTAGGTTTTTATGAATTTGTATCTTTTGGGTTTAGGGTAGTTTAATATGATCTGGTTTTCCCGTTTTTAATCAATTTATTCATCAGCTAATTTCGGCTCACTTGACTCACTGCTTCTCCTTTGTTTGGTGGTTTTACCGCCTGGGTTCGACATGTGGTTGTGTGATAATTTGATCATTCTTCTTCTGTTTCTTTGTCTCATTTGTGTTCTACCTTTCTTGGTGGGTTAACTTCTATTGTTTTCGTGAGTTTTCTTTCCCCCATTTTTTTTACTGTTCGTCATCTTACCTGCTCTTTTTTCTGGTATATCCTAACTCTAACTGATAGTTTTAGACTTACCCATAATTTTTAGAGTGATTTATACAATTCCCTCACTTTTACCCACATCCACCCATTTTCTCCTTTCCACAATGCCCTCTCGGCCCTTCAGATACTTCTCAAGAAACAAGAAGTTTATGACCAACTTAGGTATTAATTATAGGTCTTTCACTTTTGTGTTTGTTCACCTACCTACATATGATTCATTTGAATAAGTTTCTCAATTATCCGTTTGTTTCAAAGTCGCTTTTGTTGGGGGGGGGGGGGGTTTGCTAATTTCAGACTCTCTTATTGGTTTTACGCTTATTTTAGCTGCTTTACGCTTTTGATATTCCCACCATGGCTAGGATGTATTTGCTTGGTTATGTTCATATTGAGTTAGGGGGTTAGGTGGCGAGAGGAGTGGAGAGGCGAAAGGTGAGAGAAAGGGATGAAGAGTGCATATTGCTTTGTTTGTAAAGAGTGAGAGAAATGGAAGCTATGGATAATTAGGCAGAGTTTGGGGAGATAGAAAGTAGGAGAAAGGGTGGCAGAAAGAGGAAGGGGCTAGGAATGCAGGGAGGAGGTAGTCTTTGTTTTGGTTTGTTGAGATTGAGAGGGAGGCATGAAAGGAGCGACAGTCTTTGGTTTGATTTTGTTCAGATTTAGAGCCAACGGGGGAAGTGGGATAGAGAGAGGGATAGATAAGTTATCCATATTTATTATTATTCATGCGGAGAGAGATGACGAAAGGGAGGAATTGGAATGCAGGAGAAGTAGTATGTGCATGATTTTTCTTCATATTGAGAGCAAGGGAGGATAGGGGCCCCGTGTGTTTTATGAAGGGAGGAAAAATGTATCTACTGGGTTTTGTTAACAATGTGGAGTGGTGGATAGACGGGCAGAGTTAGGGGAGAGGGAGGGGAGCAAGGAGGGTGGAAGAACGAGGAACCAAGTGAGGGAATGGTGGTCTCCACTTTATTGTGTTTAGATTGAGGGGGAGAGAGAGGGAAAGACAGTTTCTGCTTTGTTTGTTTGAATTGAAAGGGAAGGTGTGGAGAGGGCTACGAGAGAAGGGTGTGAGGAAAGGAGGGAGAGCGTCTTTGTTTTGCATGTGTTGTGTACTTGTGTGCATGCCATTGATACTTACTTCCGCTATCTCGCAAGTTGGTCTTCACCCTACTTGTGTGCCCGTCGTGGATTTAATATTCAATACTGAGCATTAGTCTGGTTTGAGATCACAGCGTATATATCTTTGTGTGTGGAAAGGAGGAAAGCATTTTTATGGGTTTAATATATTTGGAGCATGTTGTTCGATGTTCGATGATTATTTTTTCATTATTTATGCTGTTATTTTTTTGTGGTACTTCGCTTGTTATAATACGTTGTGGTTGACTAATTAGTTTTTTATTAAATAAAAAATCTGAGCAATGAGTAGCTCTTCATTCTGTATGCTATAGACGTTGGTGGTTATTTAATATAGAATTTTGAGGAGGGTATAATCCACCTTGTGAGATAGAAATGCTCTGATAATTTTTTTTTTAAGGCATAGTCCATATTTTAGAGTATGACTAATTGCAGAGAATGCAGTACGTACACACCACATGTTACCATGCCTTTGTGTCCTTGTTCCAACATGACACTTACGGAAACGAAGGTTTAGATTATATTTATGGTGTTGGCACAAAGGAGTTCACAAATACAAAAGAGAGGGGCTATAACTCTTCTGGCTACTGATCACATGATCATAGTCTCAACCACCGGGCTAATAAGTACTTGATTTTTTTTTTTCAGATTTAGATGGAGTGAATGAGGTAGGTCGATAGCTTGGCCTTGGTTTCATTCAAATGGAGGGGATGAAGGGGGTGGGAGGGAGAAATGGATTGATTTTTTAAAAGGTGAAAATAAGACCCGAGTTGAGATTTTTTTTTGTACATTTGCTTTATCTTTTTCTCTTTAAGTAATTGAGTTTTTATGTAGCAACGCAAGCTTTAAAAATTTGTGGAAAGAGAGGTACGAGATGTCTACTACTTGTTGTAAGTCTCCGATACTCCCTGTCTATATTTCTTTGTTTCAGATTCGTACGCTAGATGTCCACCACAAGTAGCAGTGGATATAATAATTCGACTTTTTACATTTTCATCTTAATCTTTGTTCTAGGATGTCTCATTCACCGTTATAATATGTCATTGTATAGAATTGCCTATGAGCAGCAACCAACTGAAATTTGGGCTGAATATAAGAGTTGATATGTTCATTGCTGTATTGATAGTCTCTGGCATAGAAGTGCACTTCAGTGGGTGATATGTCTAGTTTTTATATGATTTTACTCCCTAATTTAGCTCGATTTTACATGATTGCTATACTTTATTTAGTATAGTTGCGAGCTAATTACGTGTTCGAGGTGCATTGCTCGTTTTTGCTATGTTTTGTAGGTATCTAAGCATTTAGAGGCTTTTTCCTAGCACATTAGCAAGCACCAAAGTCCAACAAGCTAATGGAAGCAAGATGTACTATGGAAGGATAGAATGAAAAATGACAAGCCAAACATGAAGATTTGTGAAATAGATTGATATGCAAATGAGAAACCAAAAATGAAGCCCAATGCAAGGAGCCCACAACTCAACATAGGATGCTCCTTTGGATGTTCCTTTGGATGCTCAAGGAATCCCAAAACTATGCAATTAACCGGAAAATTAAGGTGCTTAAAGGCATAGCTTAAGATTTCGAAAGCATTAAATGGAGCAATTAAGCAAATATAGCCGGATTAAGGAAACCCCGATCGGGGTTCCCATTCCCCAATCGGGGCTTGGTCTCTGTGAAATCTTACGTTTCAAGTCCCTCTCCCTATATAAAGGAGAGGGACTTCGACACTTAGAGGCATCCTTTTTCATATCTTTTCTCATATCCTTTCATCAAATTTCCTTTAGCTTAAGCACACAAGTTTCTCTTAGTTTCATATTTAGTTAAACATTTGGTTATTACTTTGTTCAAACACTTGGTTACATTTCTAGTTGTAATTCAATCTTTCCATTTAAGTATTTGGGTTATTTGTTCTTCATTTCTGAGTTATACTTCTCGATTGCGGTAATTCTAATTCTAGTTTTATGTTAGTATTCACTTTCATCATTTACCTTACAAGTCATTTAGTTAATCATATCACTAGTTAATCAAGATTTCATTGTTATTTACATTAGAATCATTAGTAGCAATTTCATTCACTTGGTGTAACACATTCTATTAACAAGTTGTTTTCCTTTATAATTTCATTATCATCATGCTTATTATATCTAATACTATTAGTTTAATCATCAACATGATTGAGTAGTTTCATTTGTCTAGAGATTAAGGAAGCCATACATAATTAGTAAGTTGTAATTGTTAAAACAAGGATGAATTAATATTAATAAATTGTTTCTATCACATGCTTGTATTGTTTTGTTAATCTTTGTTATTTGGCCAATCACATTGGCTAAATTTGTTAATTCATTCTATAAGTCGAGAGGCACATAATCGGATTAGACTAAGCATGTGTAGTAGGACGACTCTAGTTATAACGAAAGTTCTCTAGGACTCGACCTAAGGTTGACACTAATATCGATAGATGGGTGTCTTTAGCCTAAAACAATTAACAATATTAAGAATTCCTATGTTTAACATGATGACAACGTCAAATAATGTCGTGTCTAGTAGTAACTTTTAGAGTCTTTCGTTCTACTTTTTACGGGTCATTAGCTTTGTTTTATGTTAATTTTAGTTTTTGTAATAGTGTTAGTATTTAGTATTTTAAGTCAAATTTAAGAGTCAAATCCCGAAAGTCAATAAAAGTCAAACCCGAAAACCCGAGACCCAAAAACCCGGAACTTGAAGTGGGCTAACAATGAATCACCAAGGTTTGAAGACAAAGCCCAATGGGTCAATGGAAGTCAAGGCGGGGTCAATATCCATGGGGTCAACGAAAGTCAAGAAGGAAAGCAAAGAAGAAAATCTGGCAGCGTTCGACGCAGCCTGCGTCGTAGGACGCAGCCTGCGTCATCTCTCAGCACGGGTTTTTCCTCATTTTCTCGTCTTGTCTTTTGAAAGCCCATATTTCAAGGCCCCTAGGTTTGCGGACCAAGGGTATAAAAGAAGATTTCTGAAGAGAGACAAAGGAGAGAGAGCATTCACCATACAACATCATATTTTCCTTAGCATTTCTCTCTTTTTGTTCTTCAAGTTTGGCTTTTGTAATGGGTTTTTCCTTAGAAATTGGTTGTATTATGAAGACTATGGGTAGCTAATCTCCTTTTGCTTAGTGTAATTTGAACAAGTTCTTCCCTTTTAGCATTGTAAGACTTTTTAATCCTTCCTTCTCTATTTAATTTCATCTTCCTTTGTTTGATTTTCATTATTGAATGAATTGTTGTTAAGACCAACCATCTTAGTAATTGTTTGTTTGATTAAATTGCATTGTCTTGATGAATTTGGTTGATTTGTCTTGATATTTGTTGATGCAACTTGAAAGATTGTAACTTTGGTTTAAAAGTTAGAATCTTTTGAGTGGAATTTGGGTTATTATGTATTTAGAACATGGTTTAATGTTTTAGTTCATGAATCTAGCATGCTTCTTTGGTTTTGTGCTTAAAGCTTGCATCTTTATTTATGCTTATGGTTTAATAAGTATGGGTTTAGTTGTATTGAGTCATTTATGGATGGTTTAATTCATGGTGGCTAATTCTTTGAAGTTTGCAATAGATAAATAGAGAAGGGAGGAAAGGAGGGATCTTTACTTTGTTAATTGTGGGGGAACTTGGGATAATTGCACTAAGTTGTTTTTCCTTATTTGAATCTTTGATTATTTAGTTGTTATTGGTGATTCTAGGATTGATAATCTTTTCTCATGAAAAACTTTCTCTCTATTTGTTATCTACATGTTTACCATTGTGAATATCATAGTTTGTAAGTAATTCTAGTCTTTGTTTCAATTAGTGTTTAATTTGTGGTTAGATTTATTAATTTGTTTAATCGGTTTTTAGCAAGAGTCTAGATTAGATTATTAGCATTCACCGCCTTCTCTTGGGTTCGATCCTTGTCTTACCCTTACTACCCTTTACTTAGGATAGTTTGAGTATAGATTTGGTTTTATAAATTGTTATTTGGCATAGCTAGTTTCCGGAATTAACGACCCCGAAAATAAGCTCGTCAAATTTGGCGCCGTTGCCGGGGAAGGCAATTTAGCTAATTTATCAAATTGAAACTCTTGTTAGCGTCATAATTTGTTTAGATTGTTTTTCAAATATTTCTTTTTGTATTGTTTGAAGGTTACTTGGGTTTGAAGTTACTAATTGTGTTGTGGAGTTGTTTTTAAAAAGTTTATGCCTAGGTCACAAGAAGGATTTGGTGACCAAGACATTGACCCGTCCTCAAGTAGCATTTCCAATTGGTTGTTTTCGAACCCCCTCTATAGGAGACCCTTTTGGAGGGAGCCTAGTGAAGAGGAGTTTGAGAACAATATTTTTCAAGAACCACAAGAACAAGTGTTTGTGTCACCACCTAGATCACCACCTAGGAGACCACCTCCCTTGAACATCATATACCCACCCGAAATGGAAGATAATAGAACTATTGGTGAAATCCGGGCAAGAAACTATGAAGAGCAACCGTTGTGTATCGCATACCCTCCCATGGGGGATGTAAATTTCGAGCTAAAGGGGTTCTTTGTTCATAATTTGCCAAGATTTCATAGAATGGTGGGGAATGATCCCAATAGGCACTTGGCCGAATTTCACATGATATGCCAAGGGGCCATCCCTCAAGGAGTGACCGAAGACCAATTTAAGCTTAGGGCATTTCCATTCTCTCTACAAGATGCCGCTAAGGAGTGGTTATTTTGTCTTCCGGCCCATTCCGTCAATACTTGGATGGGTTTGAAGAAGAAATTTCTTGAGAAATACTACCCGGATTCAAGGCATAACCATTCAAAGAAGCTCATCACTACCATTGAGCAAGACATGGGGGAAACTCTCTATGACTATTGGGAGCGATTCAAAAGCCTCGTGGCAAGGTGCCCTTATCATGGGATATCGGGGGATGATCTATTGACGGCCTTCAATGAAGGATTATGCCAAAACGACCAACGGATGATTATAGCCGCCACCGGAGGTGGTATTGATACACTTAATGTGGCCGAGGCCAACAACATTATTGAGAAGTTGGCTATGAATACAAGAAGCTACGGGAGAAAGAATGAAAGGGGAGGAAGCTCTAGAAATGTATCTTCCATGGAAGATTCTCATGCCTCTCAAAATCACAAACTCATGCAAGAGATGGGTGAACTCAAAAGCTTGGTATCCAACTTGGTTGTCAACAAAGGTAGTTCATTTTCTTAACACCCCGAACCGCTTGAATGTTCTGTGGAGGTGAACATGCTACAAATACATGTTACATCATGATTGAGCAAGGAGCCACCATGGAGAGTGTCAATGCCATGGGGTATGGGAACTACAATGCTAGAAACCCAAGTGGTGGAGGGATGTATAACCAAGTGGGAAATCGTGATCTTTTGGGGTGGGGAGGAGACAAGTCAAAGAGTTTTGAAAATGGTCACTTCAATCACTTGAGAGCCCAAAATCCAACCCAAAACCGAAACACAAATTTCAACCAAAACCCCCAAAGAAATTTCAACAACAACAACCCAAGACCCAACAACTCAAATTTTCCAAATAATTCTCAATCCCAAAGACAACCAAACCAAAACCCAAATCAACGGAATTCTTCTTCTCAAGGGAACTTGAGTGACATCTTGCAAACACTTCTTGCCAATCAAGAGAAGGATAGGGAGGAGGCAAGGAGGGATAGAGAGGAAGCAAGGAAGGATAGGGAGGCTAACAACCTTAGGGTGAACAACTTGGAAACCCAACTATCCCAAACGGCCTCAAATTTGTCAAAATCCCAAGCCTCAAGCTCCACAAGATTCCCATCTCAAACCATTCCCCCACCAAGGGAAAATGCTAGTGCCATGACATTGAGGGGAGGCAAAGAGTTGGAAGTAAACCCCCTTGGCAAAGGAAAGGAAAAGATGAAGAATATTGAGATGGAAACCATTGAGATTGAAGACCAAGGAGAATTGGTGGTTAGTCAAGAAGAGATATTGAGAAATGAAAAAAGGGCATCCAAAAGCATGGACCCAAAGGGAGACAATTCAAGGAAGAGCAAGGACACTATTGAAGATGATGAAGTGGAGGAGTACATACCGGAAGTCCCATTTCCTAGTGCTTTGATAAGCACAAGGAAATATGCCAAGGAGAATGACTTATATGAGACTTTCCGGAAATGTGAGGTTAACATTCCTCTCCTTAACTTGTTGAATAGTGTCCCTAGGTATGCAAAGTTTTTGAAAGAACTTTGCACACCTAGGATAAATCCAAAGAAGGGAACCCATAAGGTTAGGGTGAGTGAACATGTGTCGGCCATTTTCAAACAAAATTTACCAAAGAAATGTGGAGACCCGGGCATGTTCACTATTCCTTGCACTATTGGGGGAAAGAGTTTTAAACGTGCCATGCTAGACTTAGGGGCTTCTATAAATGTCATGCCTCTATCTATTTATGAGACCCTAGGTTTAGGACCTTTGTCTAAGAACGGGGTAGTCATTCAACTTGCCAATAGGTCTAGTGTTTACCCCAAGGGCATGGTAGAGGATGTACTAGTGGAAGTCGATAATCTTGTCTTTCCGGCGGATTTCTACGTCTTAGATATGGAATCTAGCTCTAGTGCCACCCCTCTCCTTCTTGGTAGGGCGTTTATGAAAACTTCAAATACCAAGATCGATGTTTCAAACGGGTGCTTGACTATGGAATTTGAAGGAAAAAGGTTAACTTACAATATATATGACTCCATGAGGCACCCGAGTGACCATCAATCTTGTTTCTTTTTGGATATCTTTGAGCCATTAGTGAATCAAATGTATAAACTTTGTGATAGAGACCCACTCGAGGTAGCTTTAACTAACCCCATGGAAGAGGAAGGTTTGCGTTTGTTGTTGGCCTTTGATGTGCAGGAATGTCTTGAAGAATTGGAGAAGGAAGAGCCAATAGAAACATATGAGGAGATCAACGTCATAGAGATGCTGAAAACAGGGCAAGGCAGTGCTCGACGCAGCCTGCGTCACACGACGCAGCCTGCGTCGGACGACGCAGCCTGCGTCGGACGACGCAGCCTGCGTCACTGGACGCAGCCTGCGTCCTGCACTGGCAAACCTATCCGAGTTGTTTGCTTTGAGTATTCCACTCCACAAGCCCCTCCCTTCCATTATCCACCCTCCTAAGGTCGAGTTGAAGACCCTCCCAAGCCATTTAAAGTACATCTTTCTAGGGGACAAGAACACCCTCCCACTTATCATTTCAAGCACACTCACCGAGGACCAAGAAGGCAAATTGGTATCACTACTTGAAAAGCATAAGGAAACATTTGGGTGGAGCATAGCGGACCTAAAAGGGATAAGCCCGGTGACTTGCATGCACAAGATACGACTTGAAGTGGATGCCAAACCGGTCCGACAACCCCAACGGAGGCTCAATCCACCCATGGCGGAGGTAGTGCAAGAAGAGGTAATTAAGCTATT
>JAIUZE010045640.1:0-29688 GCA_022085475.1 Heliosperma pusillum | reverse complement strand
AGCCCATATTTCAAGGCCCCTAGGTTTGCGGACCAAGGGTATAAAAGAAGATTTCTGAAGAGAGACAAGAGGGGAGAGCATTCACCATACAACATCATATTTTCCTTAGCATTTCTTTCTTTTTGTTCTTAAAGTTTGGCTTTTGTAATGGGTTTTTCCTTCGAAATTGGTTGTATTATGAAGACTATGGGTAGCTAATCTCCTTTTGCTTAGTGTAATTTGAACAAGTTCTTCCCTTTTAGCATTGTAAGACTTTTTAATCCTTCCTTCTCTATTTAATTTTATCTTCCTTTGTTTGATTTTGATTATTGAATGAATTGTTGTTAAGACCAACCATCTTAGTAATTGTTTATTTGATTAAATTGCATTGTCTTGATGAATTTGGTTGATTTGTCTTGATATTTGTTGATGCAACTTGAAAGATTGTAACTTTGGTTTAAAAGTTAGAATCTTTTGAGTGGAATTTGGTTTATTATGTATTTAGAACATGGTTTAATGTTTTAGTTCATGAATCTAGCATGCTTCTTTGGTTTGTGCTTAAAGCTTGCATCTTTATTTATGCTTATGGTTTAATAAGTATGGGTTTAGTTGTATTGAGTCATTTATGGATGGTTTAATTCATGGTGGCTAATTCTTTGAAGTTTGCAATAGATAAATAGAGAAGGGAGGAAATGAGGGATCTTTACTTTGTTAATTGTGGGGGAACTTGAGATAATTGCACTAAGTTGTTTTTCCTTACTTGAATCTTTGATTATTTAGTTGTTATTGGTGATTCTAGGATTGATAATCTTTTCTCATGAAAAACTTTCTCCCTATTTGTTATCTACATGTTTACCATTGTGAATATCATAGTTTGTAAGTAATTCTAGTCTTTGTTTCAATTAGTGTTTAATTTGTGGTTAGATTTATTAATTTGTGTAATCGGTTTTTAGCAAGAGTCTAGATTAGATTATTAGCATTCACCGCCTTCTCTTGGGTTCGATCCTTGTCTTACCCTTACTACCCTTTACTTAGGATAGTTTGAGTCTAGATTTGGTTTTATAAATTGTTATTTGGCATAGCTAGTTTCCGGAATTAACGACCCCGAAAATAAGCCCGTCAAATTTGGCGCCGTTGCCGGGGAAAGCAATTTAGCTAATTTATCAAATTGAAACTCTTGTTAGCGTCATAATTTGTTTAGATTGTTTTTCAAATATTTCTTTTTGTATTGTTTGAAGGTTACTTGGGTTTGAAGTTACTAATTGTGTTGTGGAGTTGTTTTTAAAAGTTTATGCCTAGGTCACAAGAAGGATTTGGTGACCAAGACATTGATCCGGCTTCTAGTAGCATTTCCAATTGGTTGTTTTCGAACCCCCTCTATAGGAGACCCTTTTGGAGGGAGCCTAGTGAAGAGGAGTTTGAGAACAATATTTTTCAAGAACCACAAGAACAAGTGTTTGTGTCACCACCTAGATCACCACCTAGGAGACCACCTCCCTTGAACATCATATACCCACCCGAAATGGAAGATAATAGAACTATTGGTGAAATCCGGGCAAGAAACTATGAAGAGCAACCGTTGTGTATCGCATACCCTCCCATGGGGGATGTAAATTTCGAGCTAAGGGGTTCTTTGTTCATAATTTGCCAAGATTTCATGGAATGGTGGGGAATGATCCCAATAGGCACTTGGCCGAATTTCACATGATATGCCAAGGGGCCATCCCTCAAGGAGTGACCGAAGACCAATTTAAGCTTAGGGCATTTCCATTCTCTCTACAAGATGCCGCTAAGGAGTGGGTATTTTGTCTTCCGGCCCATTCCGTCAATACTTGGGTGGGTTTGAAGAAGAAATTTCTTGAGAAATACTACCCGGATTCAAGGCATAACCATTCAAAGAAGCTCATCACTACCATTGAGCAAGACATGGGGGAAACTCTCTATGACTATTGGGAGCGCTTCAAAAGCCTCGTGGCAAGGTGCCCGTATCATGGGATGTCGGGGGACGATTTATTGACGGCCTTCAATGAAGGATTATGCCAAAACGACCAACGGATGATTATAGCCGCCACCGGAGGTGGTATTGATACACTTAATGTGGCCGAGGCCAACAACATTATTGAGAAGTTGGCTATGAACACAAGAAGCTACGGGAGAAAGAATGAAAGGGGAGGAAGCTCTAGAAATGTATCTTCCATGGAAGATTCTCATGCCTCTCAAAATCACAAACTCATGCAAGAGATGGGTGAACTCAAAAGCTTGGTATCCAACTTGGTTGTCAACAAAGGTAGTTCATTTTCTCAACACCCCGAACCGCTTGAATGTTCTTATTTTGGAGGTGACCATGCTACAAATACTTGTTACATCATGATTGAGCAAGGAGCCACCATGGAGAGTGTCAATGCCATGGGGTATGGGAATTACAATGCTAGAAACCCAAGTGGTGGAGGGATGTATAACCAAGTGGGAAATCGTGATCTTTTGGGGTGGGGAGGAGACAAGTCAAGGAGTTTTGAAAATGGTCAATTCAATCACTTGAGAGCCCAAAATCCAACCCAAAACCGAAACACAAATTTCAACCAAAACCCCCAAAGAAATTTCAACAACAACAACCCAAGACCCAACAACTCAAATTTTCCAAATAATTCTCAATCCCAAAGACCACCAAACCAAAACCCAAATCAAGGGAATTCTTCTTCTCAAGGGAACTTGAGTGACATCTTGCAAACACTTCTTGCCAATCAAGAGAAGGATAGGGAGGAGGCAAGGAGGGATAAAGAGGAAGCAAGGAAGGATAGGGAGGCTAACAACCTTAGGGTGAACAACTTGGAAACCCAACTATCCCAAATGGCCTCAAATTTGTCAAAATCCCAAGCCTCAAGCTCCACAAGATTCCCATCTCAAACCATTCCCCCACCAAGGGAAAATGGTAGTGCCATGACATTGAGGGGAGGCAAAGAGTTGGAAGTACACCCCCTTGGCAAAGGAAAGGAAAAGATGAAGAATATTGAGATGGAAACCATTGAGATTGAAGACCAAGGAGAATTGGTGGTTGGTCAAGAAGAGATATTGAGAAATGAAAAAGGGGCATCCAAAAGCATGGACCCAAAGGGAGAAAATTCGAGGAAAAGCAAGGACACTATTAAAGATGATGAAGTGGAGGAGTACATACCGGAAGTCCCATTTCCTAGTGCTTTGATAAGCACAAGGAAATATGCCAAGGAGAATGACTTATATGAGACTTTCCGGAAATGTGAGGTTAACATTCCTCTCCTTAACTTGTTGAATAGTGTCCCTAGGTATGCAAAGGTTTTGAAAGAACTTTGCACACCTAGGAGAAATCCAAAGAAGGGAACCCATAAGGTTAGGGTGAGTGAACATGTGTCGGCCATTTTCAAACAAAATTTACCAAAGAAATGTGGAGACCCGGGCATGTTCACTATTCCTTGCACTATTGGGGGAAAAGTTTTAAACGTGCCATGCTAGACCTTGGGGCTTCTATAAACGTCATGCCTTTATCTATTTATGAGACCCTAGGTTTAGGACCTTTGTCTAAGACCGGGGTAGTCATTCAACTTGCCGATAGGTCTCGTGTTTACCCCAAGGGCATGGTAGAGGATGTACTAGTGGAAGTCGATAATCTTGTCTTTCCGGCGGATTTCTACGTCTTAGATATGGAATCTAGCTCTAGTGCCACCCCTCTCCTTCTTGGTAGGCCGTTTATGAAAACGTCAAATACCAAGATCGATGTTTCAAACGGGTGCTTGACTATGGAATTTGAAGGAAAAAGGTTAACTTACAATATATATGACTCCATGAGGCACCCGAGTGACCATCAATCTTGTTTCTTTTTGGATATCTTTGAGCCATTAGTGAATCAAATGTATAAACTTTGTGATAGAGACCCACTCGAGGTAGCTTTAACTAACCCCATGGAAGAGGAAGGTTTGCGCTTGTTGTTGGCTTTTGATGTGCAGGAATGTCTAGAAGAATTGGAGAAGGAAGAGCCAATAGAAACATATGAGGAGATCAACGTCATAGAGATGCTGAAAACAGGGCAAGGCAGTGCTCGACGCAGCCTGCGTCACACGACGCAGCCTGCGTCGGACGACGCAGCCTGCGTCACTGGACGCAGCATGCGTCCTGCACTGGCAAACCTATCCGAGTTGTTTGCTTTGAGTATTCCACTCCACAAGCCCCTCCCTTCCATTATCCAACCTCCTAAGGTCGAGTTGAAGACCCTCCCAAGCCATTTAAAGTACATCTTTCTAGGGGACAAGAACACCCTCCCACTTATCATTTCAAGCACACTCACCGAGGACCAAGAAGGCAAATTGGTATCACTACTTGAAAAGCATAAGGAAACATTTGGGTGGAGCATAGAGGACCTAAAAGGGATAAGCCCGGTGACTTGCATGCACAAGATACGACTTGAAGTGGATGCCAAACCGGTCCGACAACCCCAAAGGAGGCTCAATCCACCCATGGCGGAGGTAGTGCAAGAAGAGGTAATTAAGCTATTGCAAATGGGTATCATGTTCCCTATTTCCGACTCTCGTTGGGTTAGCCCAACTCAAGTCGTACCCAAAAAGGGAGGAGTGACGGTAGTCAAGAATGCACAAGGAGACTTGGCCTCCACCCGACCCCAAACCGGTTGGAGAGTGTGTATTGACTACCGCCGCTTGAATGCGGTAACATTGAAAGACCATTTCCCGCTACCATTTATTGATCAAATGTTAGAAAGATTCGCGGGGAAAGCTTTCTATTGTTTCCTTGACGGTTACTCGGGGTATTTTCAAATCCCAATTGCACCCGAGGACCAAGTCAAGACCACATTCACTTGCCCATTTGGTACAGTTGCTTATCGTCGTATGCCCTTTGGTTTGTGTAATGCGCCGGGGACTTTTCAACGGTGCATGTTGAGTATTTTCTCCGACTATGTAGAACGAATCATAGAAGTATTCATGGACGATTTCACCGTCCATGGGGACTCCTATGATGCATGTCTAAAACACCTTGGTCTTGTCTTAGAGCGATGCCAAGAGTCCCATCTCATTTTAAACTCCGAAAAATGTCATTTCATGGTGACTAGTGGCATCGTTTTGGGACATGTAGTGTCGGAAAGGGGGGTTGAGGTGGATAAGGCTAAGGTTGACATCATAAAAACTTTACCTGATCCCTCTAACACCCGAGACATTAGGTCTTTTCTAGGACATGCCGGTTTCTACCGGAGATTTATTAAGGATTTTTCCAAGATTGCTAACCCTTTATGCAAACTTTTGCACAAAGAAGCGGAATTTGTTTTTGATGACAAATGTAGGAAAGCATTCAATGACTTGAAGGAGAGATTGGTCACCGCACCAATTATTCAAGCACCACGATGGGATCTTCCATTAGAAATCATGACCGATGCAAGTGACTATGCATTGGGAGTGGTTTTGGGTCAAAAGAGTGACAAGGGACCCCATGTGATCCAATATGCTTCTACCCTTTTGAATGATGCTCAAAAGAACTATTCCACGATGGAGAAGGAATTCCTTGGTGTGATTTATGCTCTAGAAAAATTCCGGTCTTATCTCTTGGGCACAAAGGTGATCATCTACACCAATCATGCCGCCATTAGATACCTTGTGGCAAAGAAGGATGCCAAGCCAAGGTTGTTGAGATGGGTTCTTCTTCTAAGTGAGTTTGATGTGGAAATAAAAGACAAGAAAGGGGTGAAGAATGTGGTGGCGGATCATTTGAGCCGGCTTAACCATGAAGGAAGACCATCATGCCCTCTTGAGGAGGTTGAAGGAGGTCTCCCTCATGAGTCACTTTATGCTATACAAGTGGAAGAGCCATGGTATGCTACCATGGTCAACTATTTGGTGACAAAGCGGCTTCCAAGCCATTTCTCTTCTCATCAAAAGAGCAAGTCAAGTCCGATGCCAAAGTACTATACTTGGGATGATCCTTACTTGTGGAAATTTTGCCAAGATCAACTTGTGAGAAGATGTGTGCCCGAGAGTGAAATTCCTTCCATCCTACATCATTGTCATGACTATGCTTGTGGAGGACATTTTGGGCCACAAAGAACCGCTAGAAAAGTGCTTGAATGCGGTTTCTTTTGGCCAAGTCTTTTCAAAGATGCCCACAAATTTGTAAAAACTTGTGACCGATGTCAAAGGGTGGGGAATTTGACAAAGAGGAATGAGATGCCACAACAACCTCTTCTATATTGTGAGATCTTTGATGTGTGGGGAATTGATTTTATGGGCCCTTTTCCAAATTCCGGTGGTTATTTGTACATCCTCTTGGCGGTAGACTATGTATCAAAATGGGTTGAAGCAATTCCTACCCGCACCGATGATGCCAAGGTAGTAGCCATTTTCATTCAAGAAAACATATTCTCTCGGTTTGGCTTTCCAAGGGCTATCATTAGTGATAGGGGGACCCATTTTTGCAACAAGGTGATTGGAGGCCTTCTCAAGAGGTATGGGGTGAATCATAAAATTTCCACGGCCTACCACCCACAAACAAACGGGCAAGCCGAACTCTCAAACCGTGAAATTAAAGGAATACTTGAAAAAACGGTGAATCCGGATAGAAAGGATTGGAGTAAGAGGCTAGTTGATGCATTGTGGGCATATAGGACCGCTTTCAAACCCCCCATTGGCATGTCCCCATTCCGCCTCATCTATGGCAAGGCTTGCCACCTCCCCGTGGAGGTTGAGCACAAAGCCTATTGGGCTATCAAATCTTTCAATCAAAACCAAGATGAGAGCGGTATGCACCGGAAGCTTCAATTACAAGAACTTGAAGAAATTCGCCAAGATGCTTATGAAAACTCTTCCATCTACAAAGAGAAAACAAGAAGATGGCATGATGGGATGATAAACCGTAGAGTTTTCAAGGAAGGTGATAAAGTTCTTGTGTTCCAAAACCGGTTTAAGCTCTTTCCGGGCAAGTTGAGGTCAAGATGGTTTGGACCTTACACCGTCAAGAAAGTGTTTACCCATGGGGCAATTGAAGTGGAGGGGTCCGGGGATGGAAAGCTCCTCAAAGTGAATGGCCACCGTCTCAAGCACTACTTCCAAGGATGTACCCGGGAGGGGGAAGAGGAGGTCTTGCTTGAAGACCCCATTTATCAAAGTTGAAAAGCTTGAAATAGCTAAGTCGAGCCATCGACTCTAAATAAACGGCAAAACATGTACATACTCTATCCTTGTGAATATTTCTTTGAAGTTTCTTTGTTAAATCTTAGCATTTAAGTTGTTTTAAGTTAGTTAGACATTGCATCAAACAAAATTTTTTTTTTTTTGAAGTTACTAACGGTTTTGTGAAGTTTTGCGAGTTTTTGGCCGCCTCGGGATGCGTGCCACGGATAAAAAGTTCGGAAATCGATGGAATTTAGATATTGGAGGTTATTATGGGCCATTGAAGTGAAATTGCAAGTTTGAAGGTGTTTGGAACACTTAGCCAAATTTTGGCTAAGTGCAAAAGCAAGAACCATCCGGCAGTGAAGGACGCAGCCTGCGTCGTAGGACGCAGATTGCGTCGTGACGACGCAGCCTGCGTCGTTAGACGCAGCCTGCGTCGAGCGCAGATTTCGTTTTATGCTTTAGCCTTTGCCCGTGTTCTTCACAAAACACAAACCCCATCACCCTTCTTTGTTTTTCACGACAAACACACCCAAACAACCCCCAATCCCTCAAAAATCCATCTTTCTCACTCAAATCTTCCAAAACCTTCATCAAAATCAATCCCAATCTTCATCCTAATCACTATTCTACACTCAATAACCCCAAAATCAGTCTCACTCACCCTAAAACTCAGAAAATCCGTCTTAAACAACCCTAATTTTTTTCCCTCAAATTCGTTTTTCGGGTCTTTTGCTGGGTTTTTAAGGCTAATTGTCGGATTCCTACCTACTTCTAATCATCAAGGCACTTGAATCTTGTGGAAAAACAAAGGTATAACTTCATACTCGACTTTTTCATCAATCTTCAAGTTTTTGCTCGAATTAGGCTAGTTTTAGTCTTAGGTTGAGTTCCCCTTTCCCCTTGCTTGATTGTGTAGTTAGGATTGGATAAAGTTTTCTGAGTAAGGCAAAGAAATTCAACAAACACTAGCTTTTTGAGGTGTAGAAATTGTTGCACACCAAGTGTTTGTTGAAGTGCTTGAGCGAAAAACCTTTCGAGTGATTGCTTGTTATTGTTGTAGTGTGTTGTTTGTTACATCTTTGCAGAAATGGCACCAAAAATCTCTCAATTGTTTGGCAAGGGAAAAAACAAGAGGGCCGCGGTGAGTGAGCCCGACACCGAGGTTGAAGCGGTGTTTATGGGCTATGAGAGGATGCAAGCTCAATATAAGAAAATTTGGGATCAAATATCCACTCACCCTCTTGTAGCAACCAAATTCTTTTGCCCAACCACCCTCCATGCCTTAGGCATGTTCAATCTGACAAGGGACATGCTAGCTAAAGTAGGGCTAGAGGCTTATCTCGAGCCAAACTCCTGGGATTACACCTATAGGAGTTTTGCATACGAGTTTCTAGCCACCTTGTCGGAATTGGATGTGCCCGAAGGTGAGGAGAAAGCCTACCGCTTCCGATTGAATCAAACTTGGCATAATGCCACAACTTCCGAAATCCGTCAAATCCTAAAAATTACCAAGCAACCCGTAGACATTAGGTGCCCAAGGGGCAAAATGCACCAAATGTGGGGAAACATTGCCGATGACCATGGCCCGTCTAAGGATGCCAAACTGTCAGCCATCACCCACCCCGTACTCCGCCTAATTACTAGGTTCCTTACCACCATTTTCAACTCCGCGGGAGAACCCACCAAAGTGCCGGAGAAGATCCGGCTTTGTTTGTGGACTATGCTTCCGGAGGGGGTAGGGATCCCGGATTGGGCCGATTTCTTTTTGAGAGCTTGCATCAAGCATAGGCAAAAATCGGCAAGGGCAAGCATCCATTGTGGGGGGGTGATTTCTTTCTTGGTAAGGCATTATGAGGGGGGCATTCCTAATGGTCAAGCGGTGAACATATGTAGGGGTTTGACGAGGTACAACCATCTTGGGCTAGAAGAAGTTCACATGTTTAAGGCTAGCAAGGAGCAACCCTTAAAAGGGTTTTGGTTGGGAAGTGACGGGCTAAGCTACATGAAATTGCCTAGACCTCAAAACAATCCTTTACCTAGAGGACCCGCGGCGTGGGATTTTGTTTGTCCTAGGGAGGAGAGTTTGGGGGTAAGTAGTGCGGAAGAGGAGGAGGTAGAAGAAGTGCCTTTGAGGCAAAGGAGGGCAAGGAGAGAGGGTGGTGAGGGAAGTGAGCATTTGAGAGAGGAGATTGAGATCCTTGCAATTGAGCAAGGCCCTTCCCAAACCACCAATTTTGAACAACAACAACAACAACAACAACAACAACAACAACAACAACAACAACAACAACACAACAACAACAACAACAACAACAACCACCACCATTTCATTTCCCATCACCATTCCAAAGCCACCATGATACCGACACCCCCATGTTTGATGCGGAGGGTCGTTCTAGCACACCCGTGGAGCCATGGCAACAACAAATGGCTAACTATTTTGCTAGCACCAACGACGTCTTGGCACACATTAGTGGGAGGGTAGATGCCTCAAACACTTGGCAACAATTACAAGGAGGTAGGCTTGAGAGTTTGGATGATTGGCATAATGTTGTGGAGGAGAGGGAGAGATTGAGAGGGGAAGCCGAGAGGGCTCAAAATGAGGAATGGAAGAGGATGCTAGACGGGCAAGAGGAAGCCCGCCTTTGGAGAGAACAACAAGACCAAAGGTGGAAAGAGCAAAATGATATGTGGGCCACCCAAAATGCTTGGAGAGAGCAAGCTACGAACCACTTTAGCGCTCAAAATGAGCGCCACCACACCTATCTTCAAGACTCCTATGAAGATGCGGTGGCGCAAGAGGACGTTTATGGATTGGCTAGCTCTCTCTTTGGGATGTCCATGCAACAAAACCCGGGCTACCCTTTTCCTTACACCCAAGCAACCCTTGATGAAGGCATGGAGCAAAGAAGACGGATTAGAGAAGCAAGGGATAGGAGGAGAAACCGAGGAGGTGCCTCGGGATCTTCTCCTTTCGGAAATTGATGAGGTAACATTTTTTCTTCTCCTCCACAATGAGGACATTGTGTATTCTAAGTGTGGGGGAGAAGATTGTACATAGTTAGTTTGTTTTTGATGCATTGTAAAAAAAATTTTTTTATGTCTTTATTTTGAAGAAAGAAAAAAAAAAAAAAAGAGAAAAAGAAAAGAAAAAAAAAAAAAAAAATTGAAAATCCCGGCTAGGTGAAAACCCACAAGGGTGGGCACCTAGGCAAGATTGGGAAGGTGGCCGAGGACGGAATGAAAACCCGAAAGGGCATTCCGGGCAAAATGAAGAATCGAGTTGCGAGCCACCAATGAGAGGAAAGGAAAAGCTAAGGTGAAAACCCGAAAGGGCACCTTAGGCAAAATGAGGGATTTTCAAGAAAAAAAATGAAAAATGAAAAAATGAAAAAAATTGAGCATAATTCTTCCTATGATGAGAATTTTTGGAGGAATAAGAAGGGAGTGATAAGGAGGAAAATTGGAAGGAGGCTAGTTTAGGACCCTTTTATTTTTATTTTTGAGTCACAAAACTTTGTTCCAAATTGGTGGATTTATGTTGGTGGTCGCTTGGTTGTGCAAATTGTGAAGTTTGGGGCCAACCAAGTAACCATGATTTGCATTAGTGGAGTAATAAGGGGGTGATATAAGGAGTGGATTTGTGTGAAGATTGTTGAGAAAGACCATCTCGCTATGCCTTGGGATAAGGCAAAGATGGTCATACTATCTTATTGGGAGCTATAAGTAGGGAGGAGTTGATTTGAGTCGGAGTAGGTGGCATGTCGTGTCTTTAGTCTTGAGGGATGATATAAGGAGGGGGAGTGAGAGAAGAGTGTCACAAGAATTGAGTCTTTTTGTTTTGTTTTTGTCATAGGTGGATTGTTTAAGAGGGAGTATAAGAAGGTTGTAGTGAGGGAAGAGAGGTCAATGCCTTCACACACACTTTGTTGGGCTCGTGTCGTTCATGCTAATCTCGAGTTTTACTCGGGACGAGTAAAAGTCCAAGTGTGGGGGTGTTTGACAACGTCAAATAATGTCGTGTCTAGTAGTAACTTTTAGAGTCTTTCGTTCTACTTTTTACGGGTCATTAGCTTTGTTTTATGTTAATTTTAGTTTTTGTAATAGTGTTAGTATTTAGTATTTTAAGTCAAATTTAAGAGTCAAATCCCGAAAGTCAATAAAAGTCAAACCCGAAAACCCGAGACCCAAAAACCCGGAACTTGAAGTGGGCTAACAATGAATCACCAAGGTTTGAAGACAAAGCCCAATGGGTCAATGGAAGTCAAGGCGGGGTCAATATCCATGGGGTCAACGAAAGTCAAGAAGGAAAGCAAAGAAGAAAATCTGGCAGCGTTCGACGCAGCCTGCGTCGTTGGACGCAGCCTGCGTCAGGACGCAGCCTGCGTGGACGCAGCCTGCGTCATGACGCAGCCTGCGTCGTAGGACGCAGCCTGCGTCATCTCTCAGCACGGGTTTTTCTCATTTTCTCGTCTTGTCTTTTGGAAGCCCATATTTCAAGGCCCCTAGGTTTGCGGACCAAGGGTATAAAAGAAGATTTCTGAAGAGAGACAAAGGAGAGAGAGCATTCACCATACAACATCATATTTTCCTTAGCATTTCTCTCTTTTTGTTCTTCAAGTTTGGCTTTTGTAATGGGTTTTTCCTTAGAAATTGGTTGTATTATGAAGACTATGGGTAGCTAATCTCCTTTTGCTTAGTGTAATTTGAACAAGTTCTTCCCTTTTAGCATTGTAAGACTTTTTAATCCTTCCTTCTCTATTTAATTTCATCTTCCTTTGTTTGATTTTCATTATTGAATGAATTGTTGTTAAGACCAACCATCTTAGTAATTGTTTGTTTGATTAAATTGCATTGTCTTGATGAATTTGGTTGATTTGTCTTGATATTTGTTGATGCAACTTGAAAGATTGTAACTTTGGTTTAAAAGTTAGAATCTTTTGAGTGGAATTTGGGTTATTATGTATTTAGAACATGGTTTAATGTTTTAGTTCATAAATCTAGCATGCTTCTTTGGTTTGTGCTTAAAGCTTGCATCTTTATTTATGCTTATGGTTTAATAAGTATGGGTTTAGTTGTATTGAGTCATTTATGGATGGTTTAATTCATGGTGGCTAATTCTTTGAAGTTTGCAATAGATAAATAGAGAAGGGAGGAAAGGAGGGATCTTTACTTTGTTAATTGTGGGGGAACTTGGGATAATTGCACTAAGTTGTTTTTTTTCCTTATTTGAATCTTTGATTATTTAGTTGTTATTGGTGATTCTAGGATTGATAATCTTTTCTCATGAAAAACTTTCTCCCTATTTGTTATCTACATGTTTACCATTGTGAATATCATAGTTTGTAAGTAATTCTAGTCTTTGTTTCAATTAGTGTTTAATTTGTGGTTAGATTTATTAATTTGTTTAATCGGTTTTTAGCAAGAGTCTAGATTAGATTATTAGCATTCACCGCCTTCTCTTGGGTTCGATCCTTGTCTTACCCTTACTACCCTTTACTTAGGATAGTTTGAGTCTAGATTTGGTTTTATAAACTGTTATTTGGCATAGCTAGTTTCCGGAATTAACGACCCCGAAAATAAGCCCGTCACATGAGCATTTACGTATTTGCATGAGTGACCCGACTCACCTAGAATCTTTTAATATTATTTAATTTACATCATTTTTTAGCTAAACATCAAAACTAAACCAACCATTAAACCGACTTTGATAGTACCCTTTTCATAGCATTTCATAGCGAAATTTCCGTCTCCTTGTGTTCGACCCCTCGTACTACATTAATTTATGTCTAGGAAAATTTATCTTTGCATAAGTGTGCGATAGCCTATCAAATTTTGGCGCCGTTTCCGGGGAAACGGTTTTATTTCGTTTTTGATTTGTAGACTCCTATCATTTTTTTTCTCTCTCTTGTCTTTAGGAACATTTGTTCCTTGAGACCGTACTTACAATTTCCTTGAAGATTGTTGCCTTATGCCTTATGCCCAGGTCTTCTTGTGAGGAAGAATTACTTTCACCGGATTCCGAGCCCGAGAAAACCTTTCGCAAAAGACGACGCTTTTGGAAAGAAGTAAAAGACGCATCTTCTCCGTGCAAGTTGAAAGTGCCAGAAAGTCTTACTTAGACGATCTGAAAAATCTTGAAAAGGAAGAGGTTTCTAGTTCATCATCACCACCACCACCCTCACCAACTAAGAAGATGGTGAAACTTTCCGATCATTCCAAGCCCACCGCGGCTATGCTTCCGGCCGGTATCACCACCACTCAAATTACTGCCCCGGAATTCGAGATCAAACCAGCTTTCATTACCCTTGTGGAAAGGAAGCAATCTGGGGGAAGTACTTTGGAGGATCCCAATTTGCATGTGCAAAACTTTTGTGACTATTGCTTCATGATTCGCCAAACTGGTGTCACTCGAGCCCAAATTAGGGAAATACTTTTCCCTTTCGCTTTGAAGGGCAAGGCAAAACTTTGGATGAATAGCCTTGATCGTACCACCATGGGAGTGACAAATTGGGAGACATTGGCTCTTGCCTTTTACCAAAAGTTTTTCCCACCCGAGAAAACTCAAACTTTGAGGAGCCAAATCACGGGATTCCGTCAACAAGCTCTTGAGAGCTTATATGAAGCTTGAGAGAGGTACAAGGAGCTCCAAAGTCAATGCCCACACCATGGGTTGAATGCTTGGTTCCTTGCCATAACATTATACAATGGGTGTTGTGCCGAATCCCGAAGAATTCTTGATTCCGCCAACAATGGGCGTTTTCAAGAAATTGGCACGGATATTGCTCATGCCACCATTGAATACATGGCGATCCACGATGCCCAATATGTTAATTCTCGGAGTGCACCCATCCAAGGAGGAGAGGGAGTTGCCGACACTAGAATTTTGAAGAATCAAATCCTTTTGCTCCAAGAAAAGTTGGAGGCTCAACAGGTGGTTCATCAACTCAATGTCGTGTCGTCTACTAGTCAAATTGTTGTTCGCAAAAGTTGTGGAGGTCCGGGTAATTTCTCCAATGTATGCCAAGCTACTATGGAAGAGGTATGTGCTTTTCAAACTTTTAAACAAAGTTCTTATCCACCGGGTACCTTTTCCAATACTTACAACCCAAACACAAAATTCCACCCCAACTTGTCTTACAAAAGCAACAATGTGCTCAATCCTCAACCCCAACAAAATTTTGTGCCTCAAGCTCAACAAAATGCCTATGTCCCACAACAAAGATTCAATTTTCCACCGGGCTATCAAAATCAAAACTACCAACAAAGACCACCAATCCAAAACTCCAAACCAAACCAAGTTTCACCATGCCAAAATGTTCAACAAAACTATCAAGAACTCAAGTTCTTGGTAGTGCAATTGGCTAAGACCCAAACGGAAATGTTGGCTCAATTTCAAAAGAATGATCAAAGCCATGGTTCCGCAATCAAAATGCTAGAGCAACAAATGGCTCAACTAGCCACTTCTAGCTCTCAAAGAAGACCGGGTCAATTACCACCTCAAGGTGAGCAACCACATGATACTATCAATGCAATCACCTTGAGAAGTGGTACGAAGTATGATGAGCCACCCATGCCCAAAGACAATGAGGAGGTGCTTGTCGAGTTAGAGGTTTCTCCTAGTGGTGAGAAAGACGAGGTTATGCCAAAGAAGGTGGATGATCCCATTGTGGTTGAGCAAGTCAAAGATATGGAGGATGCTCCTCCAAAGAAGGATGTTGAGACAAAGGATCCGAAAAAAGTCAAAGTGCCTTTCCCTCATAGATTGACAAAGCATCACAAGAACACTCAATTCGGTAAATTCATGGAAGTTGTGAAGAACCTCTAGGTAACTGTTCTTTTTACCGAATTAATCACTCAAATTCCGTCTTACACTAAGTTCATGAAAGACATTTTAACTAAGAAGAGGACTTTTGATGAAGTTGAAACTATAGCCTTCACCGCCAAGTGTAGTGCTCTTTTGCAAAATAACTCCCCTCTTAAGTTAAAAGATCCCGGTAGTTTTTCCATTCCATGCACAACTGGTACCTATCAAATTGATAAAGCTTTATGTGATTTAGGTGCTAGTGTAAGTGTCATTCCTTACTCTATTTGTACTAAGCTTAATATGGGAGTCTTGAAATGTACTAGTGTCATATTGCAAATGGCCGATCGTTCTATAATACGCCCTTTGGGAGTTTTGGAGGATATTCCCGTCAAAGTTGGTAAATTTTTTATTCCGGTTGATTTTATTGTTCTTGACATGGCCGAAGATGCCAAAATCCCAATCATTTTGGGGAGACCCTTTTTACATACCACGGGTGCGGTAATTGATGTCAAGAATGGTAAAATTACATTGGAAGTGGGTGACGATAAGGTCACATACAATTTGAATAGTGCCATGAAGATTCCAATGTTAGAAGAGTCTTGCTTTTGTATTGATGTTTTGGATGGTATTGACCTTGTTATAGATGACTCTATCTCTCGGTCTTTGGTTGAAGATCCATTGGAGGCATTCTTGCTATTAGAATCATTTGCAGGTGATAATGAGATGGGGAATTAGGAGATGAATGCTTTGGAGAATGAATTGGATGAAGAAGAGTTATCATTGGAGGAGAGCTCACATTTTGTAGGTTTGGTATGCTTTTCTAGAGGTACAAAAACCCGAACTTAAACCCCTCCCTTCTAACTTGAGGTATGCTTTTCTAAATGATGAGGAAATGTGTCCGGTAATTATTGGTGCAAATTTGAGTGAAAGTCAATTGTCTTCATTACTTCATGTTTTAAAATCTCACAAGAAATCTATTGGCTATAAAGTAGATGATTTAAAGGGCATAAGCCCCGACTTGTGCATGCATAAAATTCATCTAGAGGAAGATCATAAACCATGTGTCCAAGGTCAAAGGCGACTAAATCCTAACATGCAAGAAGTGGTTAAAAAGGACGTGATTAAATTTTTAGATGCGGGAATTATTTATGCAATTTTTGATTCCAAATGGGTGAGTCCAGTCCAAGTGGTTCCTAAGAAAGGAGGAACCACCGTAGTCAAAAATGATAAAAATGAACTTATTCTAACTAGGATTGTAACGGGTTGTAGAATGTGTATTGACTATAGGAGATTGAATTTGGCCACCAAGAAAGATCACTAACCTTTACCTTTTATTGACCAAATGTTGGAGCGGTTTGCATGTCATAAGTATTTTTGCTATCTTGATGGATCTTCCGGGTTCTTTCAAATACCCATTCACCCGGATGACCAAGAGAAGACCACGTTTACATGTCCCTATGGTACCTTTTCTTACCGTAGAATGCCTTTCGGTCTTTGTAATGCCCCCGCCACTTTCCAACGTTGCATGATAAGCATTTTCTCCGACTTTATCGAATCTATAATGAAAGTGTTTATGGATGATTTTAGTGTTTATGGTTCTTCATTTGATGCTTGTTTGGCTAACTTGTCTAAAGTGTTGAAGCGTTGTGAGGAGGTTGACTTGGTATTGAATTGGGAAAAGTGTCACTTCATGGTCAATGAAGGGGTGATACTTGGTCATATTGTTTCGGAAACAGGAATTGAAGTGGATCGTGCTAAGGTCCAAGTTGTTGAGCAACTACCCCCAACGGTAAATGTTAAGGGAGTAAGGAGTTTCTTAGGCCATGCGGGTTTTTATCGCCGTTTTATAAAAGATTTCTCTAAGATTGCCAAACCCCTTACGGAGCTTCTTTTAAAAGATGCTCCCTTTGTGTTTACTAATGATTGTCTTGAGTCTTTTACTAGGATCAAGAAGGCTTTGATTTCCGCACCTATCATCTAATCACCGGATTGGAACTTACCATTTGAGCTCATGTGTGATGCTAGTGGCTATGCGGTAGGTTCCGTGCTAGGGCAAAGGAAGGACAAGGTTCTCCATGCTATCTACTATGCTATCAAAACCTTGGATGCGGCTCAAATCAACTATGCCACCACGGAGAAAGAGCTATTTGCCATTGTCTATGCCTTAGACAAATTTCGCTCTTACTTGATTGGTTCCAAAGTCATTGTTCATACCGATCATGCCGCTCTAAAGCATCTCCTAGCCAAACAAGAAGCTAAGCCAAGGTTGATATGATGGATCTTGCTCTTGCAAGAATTTGATCTTGAGATTAAAGACAAGAAGGGGGCCAAAAATGTTGTTGCCGATCACATATCCCGCTTGAGGTTTGATGATGGAGGTATTGATATACATATTGATGATTCATTCGCCGATGATGCTCTAATGATGTTGGAAGCCAATACTCCTTGGTATGCCGACATAGCCAACTTTCTAGTTGGAAAGAAATTTCCACCTAGCCTTTCATATCAACATAGGAAGAAATTCCTACACGATGCAAAGTTCTTTCTACGAGATGATCCATATCTATTCAAACATTGCTCCGATGGGCTTTCTCGGAGATGTATCCCACATCGGGATGTGAAAGGGGTGCTAGAAGGATGTCATTATTCTCCTTATGGTGGTCACCATGGACCATCCAAGACCGTTGCAAAGGTGTTGCAATCCGGTTTCTGTTGGCCAACTATGTTCCAAGATGCCAAAGTTTTCGTTACGGCTTGCGATGCTTGCCAAAGGACGGGTTCTATATCAAGGGGGCATGAGATGCCTTTAAATGGTATCTTGGAAGTGGAGGTATTCGATGTTTGGGGATTGACCATCAAGTACCGTTTCCTTCCTCAAAAGAGAATCGGTATATTTTGGTTGCCATTGATTATGTCTCTAAATGGGTCGAGGCAATAGCTACTCCAACAAATGATGCTCGTGCCATGGTTAACTTATTCAAGAAGATCATATTTCCGAGGTTTAGGGTCCCAAGAGCGGTCATTAGTGACCGTGGTACTCACTTTGGTGAGAAACAACTTGATACCTTATTGGAGAAATATAGGGTCTATCATAGAAGAGGCTTGGCTTATCATCCACAAACTAGTGGCCAAGTGGAGGTTTCTAACCGTGAGCTCAAATCCATACTCGAGAAAGTTGTTGCCAATTCACAAAAGGATTGGAGCATGAAGCTTGATGATACCTTGTGGGCCTACCGTACCGCATATAAGACACTTATTGGTACTTCACCGTATAGGTTGGTCTATGGAAAGGCGTGCCATCTCCCATTTGAGATGGAACATAAAGCTTATTGGGCAATCAAGGAGCTCAACATGGATTCCAAGTTGAGTGGGGAAAAGCGGATGTTACAATTGAATGCACTTGATAAGTTCCGTTTACAAGCTTATGAGAGCTCCCGTCTTTACAAGGAGAAAGCAAATAGATGGCATGATAAGAGGATTTTGAAGAAGGAGTTTCAAATCGGTGATAAGGTGTTGCTTTTTAATTCCCGCCTCAAGCTATTTCCGGGAAAATTACGATCGCGGTGGTCCGGTCCGTATACCGTCACAAATGTCAACAAGTTTGGTTCCGTTGAAGTGATGACCACTAATGGCGAAAAATTCAAAGTCAATGACCATCGTTTGAAGGTCTACCATGAGAATGCGATCGTTGGGATAGTCGAGGGAGTTAGCATGGAATACTGAACCGACCCGAGCTTCATACGTCGTGCAGGACGTTAAACCAGCGCTTCTTGGGAGGCAACCCACGCTTTTATATGCTTTCATTTTATTTTCTTTATTTTTCTTATTTTCCGTAATTTCTCGTTTTTTTAGACTTAATTAGACTTGACGATGTTTATTTTTGGTAATTTTTAGGTGAAAAATGAAGACAAGAAGAGTCGATGAGGAAGTTCACGCATCCCCAAGCACGGAAATCCGTTCGGGGAAACTAATACTAAAAACTATGGAAATAATCAGGATCTTACAGGGGGCAAACCCCGATCGGGGTTCCCAGGCCCCGATCGGGGTTTCAATTTTCTATGCGTCTGATCTTTTATTTGTTTTATAAGAAAACAAAATTCCAGCTTTCCACTTATTCCAACCCGACGGTACTCTTCATTACTCTATCTTCTTCATTTTTTCACTTAAACTCCAAGGAAACATCAATTCCTTCATTGATTTGCAAGATTTAATCCATCATCACCATCATCGCCATCATCAAGTAAGTTTTGCCTTCATTTCTCTTTAATTTCATTCATTTCAATCAATTTAATCAAGTTTATAACACCTTAGCTCAAATTGGGGGAAATTGATTTTGTGCTTCATTATGTTAAAAACTGATTTTCATGTGCTCTATTGATGTTTGTAGGATGAATTAGTTTACTAATTTGTTCTATTATTGTTATTTGGATGGATTTTAGTAGCTTTAGGATGAAATTTCGTCTTAAAATTTCATAAAAATGGCACCTAGAAAAGCTCCTACCCAAGGTAGGCTCCAAAGAGAAGAAGAGGTGGTGCGGAATCCTTCTGAGCTGCAGAGGATGTTGACATGCCCGATGTACCAGAATGACATGATAATGATTATCCCCGAGTGATCTTCAACGATAAAAAACAATGGGATAATTGGGTCCTCCTACGCTCCAAAGGTATGAAAACAACCAAGTTTATCAATCACGCTTCTTTGAAAAGAATCGGAATTGATAAACAAGTCAAGGCTTTATTTAAAAATCTTGGTATGCTAGCTTGTTACAAGATGGATTATCTAACCTTTCCCGAACTCACACTTGAGTTTTTGAGTTCCTTCGAGTTTCATAAATCAAAACATGAAGGGTTTGTCCATTTTGTATCATTCCGGTTGTTTAATCATGATTATCGTATGGATTTGTCGGAATTTGCCAAGATTTTTGCTTTGAGATGTGAGGGCTTGTGTACCGAATCACCAAAGGGTTACCTACCTGTCTTGACTTGGGCATCCATTTCTCACTACCCTTTCACCGGTTGGGACCATACCCTTCACTAATACATTCACTACCCCGAGATTCGCATTTGGCAAATATTTATGGGGTGGACTTTCTTTGGGAGGAATGAGCCTCACTCGGTGAGGAGTATCGAGATCGAAATTTTAGGTGCCTTTCTGAATGTAAACGGTGATGCCGAGTGGGAGATGAATATTCCTTACAAATTTGCTAGCCACTTGACCAAACAATGTAATGCAACAAATAGGTCCATTGTTTTGGGTGGGTTGGTTACAAGAATTGCCCATAGTGTTTGCCGTTTCAACCAAGATACCACCGATTTGATTCCTTTGGAGAGTCGGGAAAGGGGGGATGGACTTGATTATGACTATTTCCTATCTTGTAATTGGTTTCGGAGCTCTCACCCGGATATGATTTGGAGGATTGGTAATCATGATTCTATTACACTACCGGGAGAGACGAGTGAGCTTCAACCTTTGGTCCATACCAAACCCCGACGTGAGAATTGCCCCTTTATTCAACCCACTTACCATTTGCCACTTCGAGGTGAGAGAGCTACCACCGTTGACCGTCGTGCACGAGTTCCACCAACTCAAGCACGTCATTCCGCATCTAGCGTTGGTGTGATGGATATGATGCGCGACCTTAGTCTTATTATTAATGCTATTCGTGATGATCAAAGACTTGCGTTGCATCCTATTTATGATCACTTTTCCAGGCAAGGGGTAATTCGACCCGAGGGACCGCACCCATATTTTTATCATTATCCCTCGGATGGATTCCATCCTCCTAACCATGATGCAGGTACTTCTACTCACTATGCTCCCGGTCCGAATGTTTGTGGTTCGGATTACGGAGTTGAAGCATTTCATGGAGGTTATGGTGGCGGGTATGTTGGTGGCTATAATAGCTATGGAGTGGGGCTTGGAAGTGGGAAAAATATTGGTGAATATGTCACTCCTCTTCAAAGTGATGAGCCTAGTAGTAGTGGTGATACTTCGGGAGGTGGTCGTGGTAAGAAGAAAGGTAGGAAGGGTTTCAACTTTTGGCCCTTTACTTGATTGATGCATGAAGGTATCCCCCGTATACATACTAGCTTGAGGGGAAGCTAGCTAGTCTAGTAAGTTATTTTTGCTTTACACTTTAGTTGTATTTTTCCCACTCCCCATTAAATATTAACCTCTTGTCTTCCTTGTTTTGTGCTTTGAACCGTTTTTACGGTTAGCTTGGGTGATTTACATATTGGCACATTGAGGACAATGTTGTGTTTAGCTTGGGGGGGATTGCATTTGCATTTTAGTTAGTAGTTGCATTTAGTTAGGAAATCTATGAAACTTTGAAAATAAATTTTGTGCTTCACATGCTTTGCTTGCCTACTTTGTATGTCCCAATTTTATCTTAATAGCTAATGATTCTTTATTATTTGACGGGATAATTGCATTCATGGGGATAATTGCCTACTTTGACTTTTGGCAAAGCCACAAATTGGTAAGGTAGAGCCTCCTTAGACCGATACATCCATATTTAGTCTCTCTTAGGTGAGTGTATGTCTCCTTATGGTTTGTTCTACATCAAATACGCACAAGTATGGTTTTGATTTCATTTCTTTATAAGCATGCATTCATTTGTTAGCATTTTGGAGCCATTCACATGATTAAATTTGCCTTTTTGAACCCATTCACAAAAAAATTTATCCTTAGCTACATATAAAAATTGGCTACTTTGTTGAGCTAGTAGCTTTGATTAATTTGTGTTTGGGTGCTCATTTAGGATTTGTTGTATTTTGAAATATCATGATGAGCTTGGTCTTAATGCTTCGGCATGAAAAAAAATGAATGAAAAAAAATGAAGGAATAAAGAAAAAAAGATGAGAAAAAAGAAAAGAAAAAGAGAAAAAAAAGAAAAACCATGAAATGAAAAAAAAAGAGAAGCATATCTTGTATTTTGAAGAAAAAAGAAGAAGATGATTTAAGAAACTCTCATGTTTTATTCATATATTTTTGAGAGTTTTCTTGAGAATTGTATTGAAAATTTTAGGATAGTTTTGGAATTGAGCATCCTTACATATGGTTGTTGCTAGCTTGACTTAGCTCCACATACCATAAATCATTTGTTCCCCTTTCTTACCCATTTCTTATTAACCTTCTTCCTACCTATGGCTTCCTTTTCATGCTTGCATTTGAATGTTTTTGGCTTGTAGTTTTGAAATTTTTACCATACTAGATTGTGGGCACACTCTCATGAGTCGAGGATAGGTGAGTGCTACTCACAAAATCCTTTCACATTAAAATGAGTTTGAGTGTATCGTGAGAGTCCATAAGTCAAAATATCATGTAAGAGCCGAAAAGTTTATTTGAAGTCTTTCATGCTACGCCGCCATGTAAATCTCATCCATGTTTTTGCATTATCCTTATGCCCATGTTGTTTCGGGATTTGAGTCATTATGCTTGATAGTTTAAAATTAGATATTGCAATTGTGGGGACATGGTTGTTTTCCTCTCTTATCATGGTCTTATGTGCTTACTTGAGTACAAGCAAGGGTATAGCTTGGGGGAGTTTGATATGTCTAGTTTTTATATGATTTTACTCCCTAATTTAGCTCGATTTTACATGATTGTTATACTTTATTTAGTATAGTTGCGAGCTAATTACGTGTTCGAGGTGCATTGCTCGTTTTTGCTATGTTTTGTAGGAATCTAAGCATTTAGAGGCTTTTTCCTAGCACATTAGCAAGTACCAAAGTCCAACAAGCTAATAGAAGCAAGATGTAACATGGAAGGATAGAATGGAAAATGACAAGCCAAGCATGAAGATTGGTGAAATGGATTGATATGCGAATGAGAAACCAAAAATGAAGCCCAATGCAAGGAGCCCACAACTCAACATAGGATGCTTCTTTGGATGCTCAAGGAATCCCAAAACTATGCAATTAAACGGAGAATTAAGGTGCTTAAAGGCACAGCTTAGGATTCCTAAAACATTAAATGGAGCAATTAAACAAATATAGCCGGATTAAGGAAACCCCGATCGGGGTTCCCATTCCCCGATCGGGGTTTGGTCTCTGTGAAATCTTACGTTTCAAGTCTCTCTCCCTATATAAAGGAGATGGACTTCGACACTTAGAGGCATCCTTTTTCATATCTTTTCATCATATTTCCTTTAGCTTAAGCACACAAGTTTCTCTTAGTTTCATATTTAGTTAAACATTTGGTTATTACTTTGTTCAAACACTTGGTTACTTTTCTAATTGTAATTTAATCTTTCCATTCAAGCATTTGGGTTATTTGTTCTTCATTTCTGAGTTATACTTCTCGATTGCGGTAATTCTAATTCTAGTTTTTTGTTAGTGTTCACTTTCATCATTTACCTTACAAGTCATTTAGTTAATCATATCACTAGTTAATCAAGATTTCATTGTTATTTACATTAGAATCATTAGTAACAATTTCATTCACTTAGTGTAACACATTCTATTAACAAGTTGTTTTCCTTTATAATTTCATAATCATCATGCTTATTATATCTAATACAATTATTTTAATCATCTGCATGAGTGAGTAGTTTCATTTGTCTAGGGATTAAGGAAGCCATGCATAATTAGTAAGTTGTTATTGTTAAAACAAGGATGAATTAATATTGATAAATTGTTTCTATCACATGCTTGTATTGTTTTGTTAATCTTTGTTATTTGGCCAATCACATTGATTAAATTTGTTAATTCATTCTATAAGTCGAGAGGCACATATTCGGATTAGACTAAGCATGTGTAGTAGGACGACTCTAGTTATAACGAAAGTTCTCTAGGACTCGACCTAAGGTTGACACTAATATCGAGAGATGGGTGTCTTTAGCCTAAAACAATTAACAATATTAAGAATTCCTATGTTTAACATGAGCATTTACGTATTTGCATGAGTGACCCGACTTCCCTAGAATCTTTTAATATTATTTAATTTACATTATTTTTAGCTAAACATCAAAACTAAACCAACCATTAAACCGACTTTGATAGTAGCCTTTTCATAGCATTTCATAGCGAAATTTCCGTCTCCTTCTGTTCGACCCCTCGTACTACATTAATTTGTGTCTATAGAAATTTATCTTTGCATAGGTGTGCGATAGCCTATCAGTGGGTTTAGTTTAAATTGATAAGAGAATTAAAAATTCGTTTGTGTCTGTAGTAGACGTGTAGTTTTTGGATGTTGATGAAAAGGGGACTTTGGACCCTGTCTATTCTTTTTGTTACCTACACAGTACAAAGGATAAGTATAAGCATGCAATAGTGTCTTGTTCTTTGACCAGTACTCGGGAGTAAAAAAGCCGGATCGAACGTGGTTTAGTGTAGAAGGAAATTACACCATATGGTAAATGACTTATGGACAACCTATTAGGCATATCTATCTCATTATCGTTGTCACCATGAATTTACTCTGTGCTTGAAGCATAGTGTTACAGAATCAGTACAATTATGTTATTTACGAGCAAAATTTGATTGAAAAATTATGTATTTTAAATTAGTTATATTGTTCGTTTTTACATACGGTCATTCTTTGTTTCACACAAACTTAAACAAAGAACGTATTGTATCTACTGCAAAGTACTTCGTATATTTCTTCTGTTAAAGCGTTTATTTTTAAGGTTTCAGATGAAGTGATGTCTTCTGAAGCAGTATTGGAAGTTGTCGTGAGTATTTTGGGCGTGTATCTTGGCTTGAAAATGTGTCACACAAAGTTTTTCACGGAAATAAGATAGCAAGAGTTAGAAAGGGAGAAGGAGAGAAAAATTGTTTTTGATTTTGTTTAGATTGAGAGGGACAGAGAGGGTGGAATAAAAGGATAATAGGAGAGAGGGTTATTGATTCTTGCTTATATGGGAATAGTTGTATGAAAGTCTTAGACCTCTAATTAGACTCCTCTAATTAGTTCATTAAATTACATTAACTTACTGATTTAGGATCTAGTTATCATGCATACAAATATAAAAGCATAAATATAAAGATAAGATGAAATTTCCTTACAATGGAAATTTTCGGCCAATATGGGGCTCTTGAGCATGTATTTAGTGAATGATCCTCCATAAAACAACCTCCAAAGTAGAAGGTCTCCTTCTTGTTGCACCCAAGATTAAACCCAAATAATCTTAACTTATTATTAACTAGATAATAAGTAAGAATTAATACTACTAATATTATAGTATTACTACACTAGTAACATGATATGAATATTAGTATGCATGTAAGTTTAGAGAAATGTAGAGGTTTTAGAGAGATGTGAGAATAAAACACCAAAAATGAAATTCCTCAAAAATGAACAACATTTGCCCTTTTTGAAGGCACTAGGCCGGCACCCACAACCACATGTGGTCTCTAATTTTGATAATTTATTCTCATGCAAAATATGTAGAGTGTTAGTATGGTAGTGATGATTATAGTTGTCATGTAATGTCACAATCACCAAGTGAATTGTGGACATAAAATAGAACAATAATCATGCCCTTTGCACATGCACAAACCGGTGCACATATGTCCATTATGGACCATTTTGATTTTTGATATTTGTCCCACAAATACTTATTAATCATATGCTTAATTATCTTGTATAATTAAGTGTTAATTTGATCATATAACAATTATATGACTCAAGTAAATAATCAATACACTCAACTTTTAAGTGATATTTAACCATTATATCAATATATAATGGGTCCCACAATGATCAGTTAATTTATTTTACAACTCTTTGTAAATATAATTAACTAATTACCTCTACCTCAAAATATATGCATAACCTCAACTAATTTAATGAATTAACGATTAATCATTAAATTAAATCTTATTTAATCGTATTAAAATAAGACGTAAAATTTATTCAGTCACTTATCGTATAATTGACTAATAAACTTAAGTGGAATGAGTTCCCAACTCAATTTCCAATAAATAACTCTCGTAACTAAACTTACATATCAAATATATGTAATGCTCTAATTAAACTGTATCGTATACAAATAATTAGTATTCTATTTGGGTCTCATCCTATATGTGTGACCTAAAGGGATCAGTTGATTACAGCCGTCATACGACAATAACGTCAAACTCTAGTCAGCCAAGCGTTACCGATTTACGTTAATCAACTGACGTGGAGTATCAAAATATACTAATCATGCCACGTATATTCCAAATGAGATTTATTATATAAATGCAATATTGTGGAGGACACTTACTCCAACAATCTCTCACTTGTCCGATACAAGTTGTGCATGTAACAACACTATTGTGGAGGACTCGTACTCCAACAATATCTCCCACTTGTCTCGACAAGTTGTGTGCTACCGATTCTCTTGTCTCTTTTACGTCACATCCTCACACTCATTGCAAGGTGTCTTACAGGTCGCACTTGCAATTGAAATTATAAATAGAGTGGTTTTCTCGATCTGGGAGAGTAACTATCTGACCGAAAAATCTACCAGAGATCTCTTCCGAGCGTGGCCACGCATTTCCAGTTACTACTCCTCGAGTGGCCCGAAGATGCTAATACCCAACGTGGGTGGACAATTCCTGTTGACCCATCTTACACTGTATGATGCAGATCACCATGACCCAGAAGATGTCCATCGGCCTCCTTTCACGGCACGACTTAGGACAAAAACCAAAGTCAATCGGAAACTACACCGACTCAGGTAATGGTCGCCAGTCTAAAGAATCGACTCATAGGAATAAAATAGAAATCCCCGCCACGACCAGGCTTCAACAATTTTGATAAGGGACTCTATTATGGTCACTGCCCGACAGAGTGTCTCAACAGTCTGTCTATGTAAACGACCAGTCATCTCCATGACCCCCTGTGTGCTGAACCAACCATCGATCGACTTACAATCTAGTCACTTTCGAGACGTCACCCCTTAAATATTGACTTAGGGACAAAACACTAAGTTCATCATGTTCACTTGAATTGGGGTTCAAACCTTTCTTCAAACCATTTTGGATAAACAAAGTTATTAAATTTTAGTAAACTAATAAGGGAGTTTTTAAATGAAACTCTACAATGAATGCGATTATCAAATATTTTGAAAAATTGATACGCTATCAATAATTTCATATCTCATAATCTCTAGCAATTCAGGTACATATTTCAATCCCCATTGAAATGACATGACTATCATGTTCAGCCTGTAAAAGGCATGGCTAATGGATTAGCAATACTTGCATCTTTCCCATCATTCTGATTGCTATTTCTCTTTGTCTACGTAATCTCATTTTACATAAAACTTTCTGAGTACGTGTCTAGGTTTGAATCTAGACTTAGGACTCTTGGCCTAAAGGTAGCTCCCACTGTTTTACCAGTTTCATGGGATAGGATATACAACTATAGGAACCACTTCTAGTCCCTCCAATACTGTCGAATCCAAGCTACATTCATATGCATCTTCATATGATGCAATGTACTCCATTTCCGTTGTGAAATCCGCAATGATAAACTGCCTGGAACACTTCCAGCGGATACATGGCATTTATATTTGAAAATGTCACTTCTACTTGGAACCTTTCCAATAGTCTTTTCTGCTTGGAACTCTTCCAACAGATAAATCTTCTATAAAACACAGCCTGATCAGTTTGGAAACTGAAGTCTGTGTAAACCCTTACACACAAATCACTATAAACTCCAAACACATGGAACATATCTTTAGTCTTTCGCAAGTACTTAAGGATGTTCTTTATGGCTATCAAGTGACTTTCACTTGGATTTGATTGCAAATGATTCGTCATGCTCAAGGCATGCGAAATGTCGGATTGAGTATACATCACTGCGTATATAATTGATCCCGCAGTGGAAGCAAAAGGAATCAATTATCATGTATTCAACTTTCTTGAACTAGTCAAAGATCTTATCAATATAAGAATTTTCACTCAACGCTAATATCCTTTTAGATTTATCTCCACAAATCCAGATATCTAAAAGATGTATTCTACTTCTCCAAAATATTCCATCATTTAAAATGATCAATATGTCTCCACATATAAGACTGATGAAAACCATATTACTCCCACTAAATTTCATGTATTCAACATAATTCCTCGAGATATCGAGAAATATTTTACAACATGATTAACACACTAATTCCGACTCTTTAGTGCTTACTTAAGACATCCTCTTAAGCTTGCAAATTAACTTAGGATAATTAGGATCTACGAACCCACATGTGAATATAAAATATACTACCTCTTCTAGAATCGTATTCAAGAAGGCGATTCTTGAGATCCAATTGACATCATACTATTATGATATGCTATAATCGCTAAGTATATTCGAATGGATCGAAGAATTAAGGTTGGTGCAAAACTCTTTGCCTACCAATTTATCTTTGAAAACATTTTAATGTTCATCCATGTAAATTTCGATCTTAAAAAAAATCAATTTACATTGAAGAGGTCGTACTTCTTCAATTAAAATTTACCAGGTCACTTACCTGACCATCATGCATGGAGTCCATTACGAATCACATGACTCTAAGCCATATCAAGAAGTTAGGACTAGAAACAGTCTTTTATAAGTCACATATTAGAATTCATCACTATTAAGGAGTGATAAAATTCCTCCCGACCTCTTAAGGTTCCGAAGAAACAACTACTGAACAAACAATGAGGAAACTTTTTACTTTTTCCGGACCATATGCTCAGTTTGTGGCTATTGAAACATTTTCTCTTAGGCCCTGTTCTTTGGACTTAATTTTGCTGAACTTTTCTGAACTGAACTTATAAGGAGCTTGAACTGAACTTATAGGAGCTGAATGCTGACTGAACGGAACTTATAGGAGCTGAACTGAACTTATAGGAGCTGAACTGAACTGAACTGAACTTATAAGAGCTGAACTGAACTGAACTGAACTTATAGGAGCTGAACTGAACTTATAGGAGCTGAACTGAACTGAACTGAACTTATAGGAGCTGAACTTTTCTGAACTTAATTTTACTTAATTGAATAGAACTTATATCATCTAAACTTTACTAAACTGAACTTTATTATAATCATTATCTTTTGGAAAGGGTTGTCATACAAAAAAAAATATACTCTAAACCATAAGGTAAGATAATAAAATTATTCCGATTTATATACATTTGTTTGTTGATACAGATTACTACGTTTACATTACGATAAAAAAATAAATTACATATTACATCGTTTTTTAACTATCTATTTCTATATCATCATCTTCCTCATCACTTTCTTCTTCATCTTCACTACCACTCGAAACAACGAATCCATTGTCTCGCCAAATGTTTTTTTACTATCTTGTTTCGTATCTTGAACATGACATTTTCCCGCTTATAATCAAACATGTCTGAATCTACTGTTTCTTGAATATTCACGTCATGTTGTATAATATGTATTCCAAGAGTATGCATCCTTATAAAATTATGGAGTGTGAATGTAGAAACAATAATAGACATTTGATACTTTTGTGACATTTAGAGCATATTTTGTTAACATCTTCCACCTTTTTTTCAATTAACCAAATGTCATTTCAACTTTCATTCAAAAATAATGAATGTCGATAGTTGAAATACTCTACAATTTCTTCGGGCGGTCTCAATGATCATGTATGTATCCAATAATTAATGTCAAATGTTTTATATCGGTTTTCATAAATAATATATTTCGTATAATTTTTCTAAACTTCATTTGTATTGAACTTTTCTGAACGACTATCAGAGCGAACTAACTGAACTGAACTTATATGAATCTGAACTGCAACTTATAGGAGCTGA